>BJBW01004271.1:58552-108806 GCA_004320125.1 Scolopax mira
AAGGTGAGGCTCGATGAGGCCCTGGGCAACCTGGTCTAGTTGGGGGTGTCCCTGTGACTGCAGGGGGGTCGGACTAGATGACCTTTGAAGGTCCCTTCCGGCCCAGATGATTCTATGATTCTATGATTAATGAGGTATTAGAGATGTCAGGTGCAATATACCTCCAGTTCACATTGTCTGTAGCGTCTGGTTCTCAGGATTTTGTTCTTGTGTCTTTTCTTGATGCTGTAAGGACTCACATTGTTAAGATAGTCTAGCCCTAGGCTTAGACTCTTGCCTTTCTTGGATAGTTTCAGCTCATTGTACTTCTGTTTTTCTCTGGTTAGACTCCTTCTGGGCTCTGGTCTAGATATTTCACAAGGAACAAGTGCCTTCCATGACAGTAAACATCTGTTGCATAAGAATGGAGGGATCTATCGGGCTAATTTTTTTTTTTGTCCCACTTGTCTCAAAAGCACTATTTAATCAACAGTGTCAAAGGCCGGGAAATGCAGTAATTTGAGCACAGAGAGATGCTTTTTTTTCCCTGAAAGCCGAAAAGAGTTTTCTGTCAGCTCAGTTTGCTCTTAGTCTGATCTGAAGCCTAACTAATGTAACCAGGATGGTAGCATCATAGTCATCGCTTCCAAATGACTTTGGGCAAAAAAAGGGAGCTTGCAATTGAATAGGATCTGTGAGTTCACCGGTGTTACCTGCGAGCTTTTCCAGACACTCCAGATCTGTGGGGTAACACAAATCTCAGAGTATATGAGTGACTGTTTGGGTCTGTGAATGTATGCTTAATTTTTTTCAGATCAGACCTCTCATTTAGCTAACTGTCACAAAGTGGAAGGATTCTTATTATGAAACTGAAAGGGGGAAAAACACCCTTACCAAATTATGGGGAAGTAGACTTATAAAACCAAAGTTTCAAAACACTTTAATTGCTACAGTTCCATTTGTCTCAGACTTTCAGACCATATTCTTTATAATTCCTATCCAGAGAAACAACTTTACCTCAAAGTTGGGATGAATTACTTTCGTATTTCATGTTCATTTCACAGGAAAGCTACTAAAATGACTTAATGGTTAGCTACATTTCAATAGTCTCAGTTTGAATGGGATCTCAAAGCCCATGGACATGGTGCCAGAGGTACGAGCAGCTGGTTTGCTGTAATCTGTAACGACTGTAAAGGATTTCATTTTGGATTTTCCTAAAGGGTAATTTTAGGGAGTATTTCTAAGATGTATGGACAGCTATTACAGTCATATACATGCACCTCACATGCATACAAGATGCCTGCATTGCCAACATATATAATTTAGTTTTCAAGGCAAGATTAAAGTTCTATATAAATAGAGAGGTAAATAGAGGAATATAAAAGTGTGTAGGGAGACTTTTTCCCGTATGTTTCTCAGTAAATGTTTACTGAGAACACCATAATATCTGGTTTTAGCACATGTTTGAAAAGTGTCTCATTGGATGAATGAGATGATTCCAGGAAAAGTGCAGTTACAAACTGTCACTTTCTGGCGCAGACTCAGGCATCATCCACAAGCAGAAATCAACTTCCTAAAAATATGTCAGCAGAAGAAGGGATTTTTCTTTTCCACATTAACACCATGTAACACCTGCTGGCCTAATCAGCTTTCTAAAAAGGTCACCAGCAGCTAAAAGCAGTTAAGAGCTGATGAGCATGGTTTTCCCACGTGTACAAAGAAGTGTTAGCAAAGCCTGTACTGTTGGTGTACTTCAGGTTGGAAGAAAACTGCCAAAGAAAGATTATGTATTTACAAGGCACCTCCCTGTACCAAAAGACAAGAAAGATAATTTCTTTTAACTCTTTTCTTTTTCCTTGCATAAGTATGTATGCCTTCTATAGAGATCTGACTAGATGGTGTGTTTTCTTTTGTGTTTTTCTTTTTTGCTGTTACCAAATTTTCAGTCTATGAAATATACTACTCATGCATATCCAAACCCACAAAAAAAAAAAAAGTCACATCAAAAATCTTTACTGAGAACATCAACAAAATCAATTTTTTCCCCATCAAAATTTTTGCATGAAAAAACAAAGCAGAAGCTACAAAGGGTTCAGCACTCTTACAAAACTTATTACTCAAGCAAGTTTCTCACCAGACTCAATGGGATGTTGTTATGTGGTTCACAAAGGGCTAAACTAAAAGGGATAGGGAAGGGGAATCACAGTCAAAGTGGATTTCCAGAGGATATCTTGTCTGACACAGTCAAAATTCAGCAGTCAAAATTCAGCACAGCTCTGCATACAACGAAACACAACAGTTTCGCCAACATGTGGAAAGAGTAAGACTTGAAGCCAGAGGTAAAACAAACAAAATGTGTCTGTCTTCTTGCAGTAGAAGAGATATGTTATGCCGTACCAAACTGCACAGCAGGGAGCTGGGATGATCTTTGGTCAATGCAGGAAGCCAACAAGAGATGTCACACGGAGCACTCCAGCCCCTGCTAACAAAGGATTTATATGGCACACAAACTGTTCACTTCAAATTTGTCTTCACAGGAATATAAATGCCACGTAAACAGAAGAGAAAGGTGTCAGAGAAAATCCTATGTAAAGTAAAAGAAGATATCCATCACTTCAGTACAGCATAAGAATTACTTCCACCGCAAAATGTTCAGAATCTTAAGTGGAAGTAAAAGGGGTACGGGTGCTCAAGGGGAACTGAACCTACTAGCAATCCCATTTTCCAGAAAAAAGTCAATGAGAACTTAATTGTAAAATATCAACTAGGTGGGAAGCTAGCTCAAAAATGAGATGCTTAATTTGCTATTGTTGATTACTGCAATGACATCTGATTTCAGATGAAGAGCAAGAGTTTGACACTACTACCTTTTGGTTTAAGGGAAAAGGGAGTTTTCTCTAGGACTCAAGAATACCATGAGTCCTGCCCCACACATACCAAGAACCTACAACAGAGATTTGCCCCTTTTCACCAACAAAAGTCTGAACACCTTAAGCATTTTTCTTGTGAGGGAAGTCATGTCTCAGAAAGTTCAAACACAACCACTGAAAAGTTAAAAACTGATGAATGCCTTCCACTCTAAGCAGTGTGTGTTGTAATACCTCATTTATCGCTCCTTCTAGTAGTAGGCATTTATGAGCCTTGGCCATTACAATATTTGAAAATAGAAGTGCCTATTTCCCTCCCTGGGTTTTCTTTCTTCCAGACAGTTAGTAGAAAGGTCTGATACATTTGCTGATTCCTTACTTTTATATTGGCTAGCTTGCTTCTGCGATCTCCCTGCATGCAGGGAACATGTGGTATTGCTCTGCACTGCATGACATCGGAAGAACATACAGAATACTCTTCAAGGTGATAATCTGCATGAATGATTTCCAAAATTCCATGGACACTCAAGGCATGCAGTTGGTTCCTCCAATTAAGGCAGAGGGATCTGAAAAAAACCTGAGTTAAAATGACTATTGCATTTGAGTTGAAGGACTAGCTGAGCTGAACAGGTTTGAACATAATCTTGTTTTCAGTGGTGATATTTAGAATATTGTTAATGACTTAATGCCAAGGTTTATCAGTAGAACAAATAATGTTTGTCACATATATTTAGATCACTCTATTATCTTAACACATACAGGTCACTCATATTCAGATGAAAAAATCTGAGAGAATCTTTAGGGTTTACTTTACTTACTATATGACTCATTTGTTGTATTATTCGATTCATTTTCCTTTCTTGGAGGTTTCCCTATTTTTGATCACTATTGCTTGAATGCAGAAAAAATGTTAAGTTCATGCAAAATAAAACACTTTTCCATGCTGTTGCTTTAGCTACCTCTTAAATAATCACTTGCACCCAAAGTGAGTGCCTTGGAAAAATTTAAAGAACAACTCCAGAAGTGGTGATTTAAAGTTTGGGAACTAACTAGTAAAGACAGTAGCTCTTACTGACAGAGGCCTTCCTTGTCTCATGACTGGCAGTGCTTATCTTGATGCGAAAGGATATGCTGTCATTTTTCCCATAATATTGCTTGGTGTCGTGCATCTTCTATGCCTCCTACTGATTAAGTTGTTTCAATATGTTTTCTGGATATAATGTCCGTTCTGAAAAAAACGCATTTTGCTGTCACCTATATGTAGCTCCCACAGACTGTGACTAGTTCATTCAGGCTGGTATATTTCCATGGAGGTTGAACATTTGTTGCTATGCTATACTCATGTAGACTTTTAATGGCTGTCAGATGTTTCTCCTTTGCTAATGATACTAAAAGCTCTATTGCTATGTTCATAAATATAAAGAGAGGGAGAATAGTGGTTTAATGCTACTTAATAGTTCACTGATTTCAGCCTTCCTTTCTTCATCTCTAATGTCCAGTCTCTGCTACCAAAATCATTTGTCTATTATATATCTTGCCCACATTGTTCAACTAATTTTTTTAATAAGGCTGTGGCAAAAAGTACAAAACAGTAATACACATATACAGAGTCAACTCTTGAAGTGTCCACTTTCATGATGATAGGAAACAGGACAGCCAGTGAAGCCCCAATCTTTTATAGTCCTGTTGTTAAAAATACAGAATGTCTTTGTGTCTCCATCGTGTGACAAACATAAAACAGTAATAGGGCTCACTTCTGAAAGCAATGCTTAATTAAAACAGTATTTGCACCATTATTTTATTTAATAATAAAAAACAAATAAAACTCTTAAGCTTTTTGAAACACTTCTGTACAAAAATAGACCTCTTGAGAGTAGATCTAGTGCTTCTCACTAGTATAAAATATTTAACTGATTACCTTCAAGATTTTTAATGAGGATCTTGGGGATGTCACATCATCTAGGGGGAAAAAGCTTATGACATTGGGACTTCTCTAGAAAAAAAGAAGGGGTCAAAAATAATCTTAAAATTGAAATGTTCTTCTAACCTGTGATGTTTTTCTCATTCTTTGAAGACAAAGTTTTGTGTACCACAAATTGCCTGGAAATGTAACATAAAAATCTTCTTAGTTGAATTAACCTCCATGTAGAGTGAATGAAGTGTGGTATACCTTGATTTAGGTTTGAATAGCAAATAATGAAGTCTGGAGGAAGGAAAGGGAAAAGACAGAATCAAGGTATTTATCCATACAAAAGTTTTACTCAAGAAATGTAATTTTTCAGAAAAGGTGTGTTTTCATGAGGGATTGTAGTTGCTGGATAAAAAAGTTATGCAAACAAATAATATTCTAACACCACTGCTCTTTACAGTAGATGGTGGTGTCTTGGCAGTCTAGATAAAAAAGTTGCTCTGACTTCTTGGCTTAAGTTTTCTTTCGAGTTTATCTTCTTCCCTTTATTATAGAAGGTCTATTATGAATAGATGGTTTACTGGTAATAGAACCAATTAAAACAAACAGAGCGCCTGCCTAACAAGAGCAAAGAGCTTGTCAGAGAGCATCAGGACTGGCTATCTCCATACAGGAAGGCAAGCCCAGGGCTCAGAGCAACAGCACGACAAGAAGCCCAGAGGAAGAAGAGCAGAGCAGGTCCAATGCTGGTAATTTCATAAACCATGAGTCAAGTGCTCACCAGGCAAGCTCACAATGATCAGACAGATCTGAAGTCAAACCATGAAGTCAAGTGTGGTCAAGGACTGAATTAGCAAAGCAGCCAAGCACTAGCACCACTGTGGTATAGTTTAAAGACCCACTGCCTGATCTGACCTACAACTCCCAGGCAAAGCAGGGAGCCCTGTTGTTGCTTCTCACTGCTCTTCCACAGCACCTTTCACAGCACCCTGATCCCAAGTTTCACAGCTTCACCGTATCAGAACCAGCCTTGGTCAAAGGCAGACAAACCCACAGCAGGAGTAAAATAACTAGGACACTGGGCCCCAACAAAGCTTTTAGATTTCCAACAGGTTCCTCTAGGAAAAATACTTTTATTTCATGCACTTCAAAACTTGTATTTTTATGTATCTTATACTGAGAACTTATTCAGCTGTATCACTTTATAACTTCATGGTGATGTAGCATATACGTAAGGACAAGCTACTACATTACAAAGTGATTTGAGATCTAGAACTAGAAAAGAGATCAAAAAGCAGTTCTGGTTTTGTCAGTTTTTAGCTGTTTCCTTGGTGCACATTCATCTGAGGTATATTGTACTCTGTTTTCATTTGGCAGAACCAAGAGAAACCAACACAACATCTATGGCTGGGAGGAATTAGCCCCTGCAGTGGGACAGGGAACTTTTGGAGCCATCACCTGGACGTGACAGAAGGAACAAAAGTTGCTTTTCTTGCACTTTTGATGTTTACCCCTTCCTCCTTTTCAACTGAGACCTTTTAGATAATGTCGCCCTTCTGCGTCAGGCTGCCCCAAGGTGAGAGAGCAGTTCAGATGTCTGGAGAAAACGAACATTTTTTCCCTCCCTCATATTTCATCTGTTGGCTATAAGAGAAAGATAGAAACCCTTAGGCATACCTTTTCTCTCAGAAGGCCGAGTAGAGAATTTTTTTCCCTTGCAAAGCTGGATCGTAGCTAAAAAAAAAGTGGGACAAAAGCCAGAGTCCTATCCCTTACAGCAGTGTTTATGACATCTATTTTTCAACCTTGCAACCAGTCCAGTAGAAAACATATGAGCTGGACATGTTTTTCACAGTGATCAGGAAGAGGTGCTGAGAGAGCATGATGTTTCCCAGCATCATTGTTTTGCAAGCATCTAGAGAAAGACACAGTGATGAAGAAATCACAGGAAGGCAACCAAAAATGTGTTAAATCTCGACTATTTAAAGTTTCTTTCTTAAACAATAACATTATTGAATTAGTGAAAATGTTAAATGTGTATGCTATGTGTATGAAAGGAATAATCAGAGATGTAGAAAACAATCTAGATACAACTCTCAGAGTAATGATGCTTCAATACTTCTACAGCCGTGTTGGAGGCTACCTGCATGAGCAATAAGGAGAAATTAATCTGCAGTGTGTAATGCTCTCCTTTCAATGTCACTTATTTAAATCTTTCTTTCTTTGTGGTGTATATATAGTTCTATTCAGGTAACTTGATGCAGGGTAAATGATCTGCAGTTGATAGAAACACACAATAAAGCTTTTGCTTGGCTTTAACAGACACTTTGAATTCATCTGTCTCAACACTTCAATGACAGAAAGATTTTGAATACCTCATATGCATGGAGAAGTAACAGGCACAGTGCCCTCCTCTCCCTTCCAGTTTCTATAACATAATGACCCTTCTACACAGACGCTTTGCAGAAAAAAATTCAAATAACCAGTTCAGCAAACCAGGTGCAGTCACTGGATGTGACTATTCTTTGTTAGATGCACTGCAAGAATAGGCTTTAAACCAGCCAATGAGACTGGAAACAAACCTGGATGCATAAAAAAAAAAATCCAAGCTGAGCTTCCGTGTTTTTTTCTTAGCTAATTTAATTACATGAACTTAAAACAGACAAATTTTGTGCAAACAGAAACATTCTTCTATAACTTGATGCATTTTAAATACTGCGAGTGTTTTCTTGTGGGACAGAGAAGAGAGGCACACTGAACTCTCTCTGAAAGCAATTAAATACTAATAACAGGGGGTGACATCATGCTGCATGACTTCTTCAATTAGAACACCAAGTCATTTCTGGCTTAATCATTCCCACTTGTTAATTTTTTCTCTAGAAGACTTAACAGACCAGCTTCTTGCCTCTAGTTAAAATAGGATTTCTGATACTGACACCTTTTGAACAGAATTCCGCTTGTATACAGCCTTCTGTTAAAACAGAACCTGGTATCTCTCCTACAGCAGAACATCAATCGCTCATGTGAAAAATTAATACAAATTAAATAAATGAAGATGAATGATTTTATTTGCTATTTAGCAAGAATATTTTCTGAATCCTCCTCTTTCTGAGATTAAATAGAAGTTTTGCCACTGGCCACTGTAGAAAGCAAATGTAGCCCAGCATACATAAATTAATATACACCTTCCCCTTTCAGTTGTAAAAAAAAATGGGAATTTATATCAACTCATGTATTAAAAGTATTTGAGGAGAATAAAAAGAAATTGTAGTTTTGAGCATTTAAAAAGTGTTACTAGAGTAGGGGTAATCAGGGACATTCCAGTTAATTACATGGCAGTAAGCATGCAGTTTGAATCCTGCTTTGAAGAAGTATTTTTTGTTTAACACTATTTTCTCTCTTAAAAACTTAATCTTAAAATGTTTTCTGTTAGGCAAAATAAGGCAGTATA
The DNA here is from genome assembly GCA_004320125.1 of Scolopax mira. Classification (NCBI taxonomy): domain Eukaryota; kingdom Metazoa; phylum Chordata; class Aves; order Charadriiformes; family Scolopacidae; genus Scolopax; species Scolopax mira. The sequence goes on from BJBW01004271.1 coordinate 66,759, forward strand.
AAAACACCTAACCTGAAGCCTCTTCCCATTCTCTACTCTTATTCATAAATATTGAGATGTTACTGTAACCTTCTGTTTTTCAACCTTTTGTGCTCTAAATCTAAATGACTGATATTGCAGCTACCTCCTCAGTGAAATCCCCACATACTTCACAGGAAGTACAGAAATAAATTACTACCCTTTTCCTTAGAGTTAGAAGTAGTAAATAACTGTAGAAAATATATTTAAGACCAAATTTTTTGTCCATCCTCAAACCAAGTTTTATATTTAGAAGTCATTATTGATTGGAGTCATTGCAATCTATTGATTCCAAAATCCCTTCTAATACTCAGTAGGCCTTTCAGATAGTTATTACAGCCCTTAATCTTATATATGATTATTTTGAATGGTTTGACAATGTTTGTCGGGACAATTGCTTATAAGGTTATAAGAACTGTAAAGAGGGCCATGAGGTATATTGGGTCTTGTCTGAGCTGAACATATACTGGACAGTGTGAAACTGAAGTCAGCACCATCCTGATCTTAGTAAAAAATTATACATATAAAAATCTTTTACAAAAGCATAGAAAGAGAAAAGGAAAAATTCTTCTGAAAAAAGGAGAGTCTCAGGAAAAATACAGGTGGTTGAATAAAGAACAACAGTCAGCAGCAAAAGAAAAACAGAACAAGATCCATGATGTATTTGGAGGAAAGAAAATGCATGTATTGGAAAGAAATCTGGCAGATATTTTAATACAGTTTTCAAATAACATTTTTCATTAAATTTAGTAAGATCAATAATTTTATAAATTAAATGTAAATAAATTTAGATAAAGCATCAAAATTTGAAAACCTCGCCTGAACTGAAGCGTCTGTCTATTTTTAAAGAGTATTTTCAGTTCTTTTGTCTGTGAAATACTTTAAAAACTTAAGCTAATAAGCCGTTCATATAGCCTTGCAAAATTTGTGCTAACCCCCATTTTACAGGTGAAGAAAGATTAAGGAAGTTGGTTTGGACCACAAGAAAATGACGTATCAGAGCCAAATTAGAGATTTATAGTTTCAAGTTCTGCACTCAGACCATTAAATCAAACCTCTCAGTCCAGCTTCACTATTAACTATCTTCCAAATTTACAGTGAAATATGATCTCGCAGACCTTCTCCAGTGTCCTCCTTCTTGCTTCTCCCTTTTTCACTGCAGCTCTCAGACTTTATTTCCTACTGAGATCTACTTTGAGTATTGATATTAAAGTCTAAAAGTCCCCTTGCGACAGAAGTGATCCAGAGCTTTCTGTAGTGCAGAAGGTCGTGCATCTGGCATCTGCACCTGGTGAAAAGCTATTCAAAAGAAAACAGTAGAGCCATTTTCCAACAGCTACATATGTGCCTCCCACAGAGACCTGCAGCTTCTGGCTCAGGGTAAGGACAGGAACTCTGTTACCACTCTGTATTTTTTCAACATGAAAAAATATTACACCAGTTTAGATGGCTCTTCATTACTAAGTAGCCTGGGATGTAAGGCTGCCTTAACTCACCTTTCCTCCCAGTTAACAGTGGGCAAAAATCTCTAGCAATCATCTTCATTAAGCTTTATTATCTTTCATCTTACAACAGAGTGTAGAAATAGAAATGAAAATGTTCTCCAATACTGTTTCAGCTTATTAAAACCAGTAATTCAGTCAACAGCTTCTAAGGATTTAACTGGATATTTGTTTCTTTCTCATATTCTCCTCCATCCTATCATCACTTGGTTTTGTGCAGCCATTTTATTTCCACACTTGAACAGTGTGGAAGTGGAAATCCTCATCCCTTTGCAGTCAAAGGCAATGGTGAATGTACCCTTTGCTGATAGGTTTTATCATGTGTGTGTGCAGGCAACACACAGCAAAAAAGCTTCTTGCTATTACAGTATATTACAGTATTACAAACATACTGTATCCCTGTCTGTGAGACACATATCTGCTGTATTCTCCTCAGCAGTAAATCTTCAAGAATTTAGGGAGAAACTGGTTCTGACATAATTCCAGGGGACTAATTAGGGTGACACTAGGACTGAGTTTGTTTGGCAGCATCTGGTTCAGGAGTTGAGAACCATCTTGCCAGGGCTTGAAGATATGAAGAATTAGCCACAGGAAGAAAACTAACTATGATTCCACCCCTAGGCTTGCCATATCCTACAAGGAATATCACTAGTGGGTCACAGCTGAAAGTTGATGGTTTGGTGGAAAATATGGTCTCATTGTGCAGAAATACACAATATTCTGTAATGTGAAGACACAAATCCTGACTTAGAAAAACTCAGAATATATTGGAGATGAGAAGTAGAGTAGTTGACAGCATAATGGACAGATAGATTAGTTATGGTAACAAATTATAGTATGGCCACTTTGTTTGAAAAACTGCCTTCTTGTAAATTCAGGGTTTCTCTAATGAGGCAGATGTCCTTGCAGAACAGGGTGAGATTTTTAGTGAAAAAGTGGGGCAAGATGCCTCACACCTTTTCTGACTGAGCAGACTGAGGAGAAGTAAGGTCATAGCCTACCTCCAAGCCTTGAGGTCTGGATTCTGTCCTGCCCACCACAGCTGCTGCTGGGCTGAGGAGAAAGCCAGACCCAGATATTAAATTCCTGTTTAGTAAGAGGAATTGCCTCCAGCTTTGCTGCCAAAGTGGAAGCCACAAGCAGTTTGCCAGTTGTGGCAATTGGTTTCAGACCTGTCCCTCTGATCCTTCATTAAGTTACTAGACTAGTTGGTAAGATCGGGGTACTGAGTTTGGAAAACATTTTGGAAAAGCAAACGCTACACAGATCTCTCCATGTATAGTCTGTGAATGGGAAGGGCAGGGGCTGCAGTTGTGTTTGGTGCAGATAGGGGACATTCAGCCGGCTCACTGGAAGATGCTATAACATTGGCTCACAGTTTAGCAGTGCACAGTGTGTGTGTATGCCTATGCACCTTGAGAATACCCTTGTCTTACCTTTTACATGACAAAAGTTGGGAAGCTAGATTGTTTTTAAGATCCTGAGCGGAGCCACTGCCTTCAGAGCCACCCAGGTGCTGGCATCAGCAGGAATCTTTTTGCCAAGAAATGTGGGCTGAATGCTTATGTAATTTTAAGAAAATTGTGAACTCTGAATTTCATCATATGTCTCTGTTTTGTTACTTCTGTGTTTGCATCAGAGATGCTGCGCCAAAATAAAGACCACAAAACATAAAATCTTTGAGAGTCTCATGGGTGTGTTGCTGTTCCAAGATAAATATATCTTTATTTTACCCAGAGTCCTACCTCAAGCACTGATTGAGAACAGTTTATAGAAGAATAAGTATTGAATTGCTCTAAGGGCAACAAAGACTCCAGAAAAAGTAAAATAAAGTTTATTGTGTTGTTTTGATAATTAAGATTCTTTTCTAGCATCAAATTATGGCTCCAGTTATAAAAATCTCAGTGTTTGACTTGGTTATGAACAGAAATTGTCAAATTCAGCCCTGGCATAAACATTCAAATTCTACTGAAACCAAGAGGCATTGTTCCCACTAGCACCGTGGCTGAATTTGGTCTAATGATTTCCAGAGCATCAAAGAGGCCTCCACTGCAAATGCCATTACCATTTCCAACAAATTATATTGTACTAGCACCTGGTGGAGCCACTTTTATGTGAAGCTCCCTACAGTAGACACCATTGCATGTTTCAGTAGAAGAACATCCCCCAGTTTATATTTTGTAAGTGAACAAGGGAAATGCTATGGTTTGTCCAAGGCCACCAGGCAATCTTATGAGGTTTAGAATAGTTGTGTTCTTGTCTTCTTGAAGTAGGCTATCTGTGACTGTTCAGTCAACTCCTGTTCAGGTTTTGGTAACACACAGCCCGTGCTGAGGCCTGACATACACCAGGAGCAGTGTCATTAGGTCCATATGAGAACAACACACAGGCAGGACACAATGTCCAGGAAGAGGTAACAGTCATTATGCAGCCTGGAGCTTGCTGTCTCCTGCAGCCATCATCCTGACATTGATTGTCTGGCAGTTTCTTCAGAATCCACTAATTTATAGAAGTGGTATAGACCCAGCTTACAAGCTGGAAGGTATAAATACATCAGCTTAGTGAAAAAGCTGTTGAAGTGCATGCAACAGCAGCCTGACTGCCGAGGCTTTTGTGGTTCCCTGTGTTATACATGGGAGACCCACACCCTGATGGGGACAAAAGATGAGCACTCCCACCCTTAATTGTTTAGGTAATCAGTTTGCTTGTAGGCACATGAATTACAAGTTATCAATTAGAGAACTTGTGACTTGGAAGCCTTATGAATGAAGTGATGAATTAGCAAATTCATGTATTCTACTAGCCTTTACAAAGGTGATTGAGCCCTTGTTTGACATGTTTCTTTGTTGACTTTGCTAAAAAGTTTAATTTAAAGAATACCTTGTCCAGTAAATTTGAGAGATATACATGACTGTGACAGCTGGCGTAGTTTGCTATAACTTATTTCTGTGCGGACATTAGCAGAATGCTTTTTTTGTACAATGCATTTTGTGCACCCTTTGGCAGGGCAGGAAGAACATTTTGAGCTAAATTGGATCTTTTCATCCCCTCTATATGCTCGTACATCATCCAGATCCACAAGACACAGAAGTTTCTACTACCATGGCTTGCAATTAGTGTGGATTCCTTAAGCTGTGCTTTTAGAAATAAATGGTGTTCACATCAACCGTAATGCTCCCACTGATTTCACCTGCATCCAACCATGGTCAGTCAGACCTAGATGGATGCCGGATGATGTTTCCTGCAGGCTATTGCCAGCAGCAGCCCAGGGGTGCTAGCCAGGACAAGACACGGCAGCAGGCCTCTGTTTTATCAGTTCCAGATAAGTTTGTCCAAGTTTGAACTTAGTCATGTCATGAACAAGGTGAAATCAGCCACAACAGGTTATGGTTCCTGTAGAACAGTATGAGATGTTTGTCCTTCACCAGGCCATCTTCTTCTATGGACTTGGATAATGTGATACTCTAGTGGGGCCTCTCATCACAGCAGTGGACCACAGGCAGAGCTCTAACCTGAAGCTGAGGGTTTTCCTCCTGTTCAGATGACATAAGAGTCCCCTGAGAACTGAGAACAAAAGTTGTGCAGTTCTCTAGGTACTTCCAAATATACAATACCCTATATTTAACTAAACACTGATCTTCCCATGTTTGCTTTCAAACTGAGAGAGCAATTAAATGTCCTTTTTTTTCAAAAAGAGTGTTTTCTTGGGTTCAAGAGAGACTGCGGCCTGTGATTCATCTCATCCAGTGAGAAAAGAAGGATCCTTGAGTCACTGTAAACACATTTCCCAGATGCCTTATGGTTCAGCTGGGATTTGTACAAATGGCCTTTCAGACTAAATGGATGTTGCTAATCTGCATTGCAAAGCTCTCTCTGTAGCATTTTCTGTGTTTGTTACTACAGGCAGTAGGATGACAGCTTGATTACATTTATGACTTCTAAGGAGCCATGACTTCTCTTCTGTTACCAGAAGAACAAGAGAAATCACTTGCTTTGAAATAAAAGAGACTAAAAGTTCATTTTTACTTTGAGACTTAATCAATAGCTCTTCATTAACTTTTATTTTAAAGATTAGAGGAAATTATCTCAGACTAAAGGTATGTAGTTATGCATTACCATAAAAAAAAAAAAAAAAAAAAGCAGCATTCTATGCTAGCACACCATTCAAGGATGACAATCAAAACTAAAGAGAATAAATGTCACCAAGCCAAAACTTCTGTTCATAGCTGTAGACTGCTTGAAATGCATGACCATCTTGCACTACAACTGAGACACTGCCTTTCTTCAGAGGACACAGCAAATCCAAGGAGTGAGAGAGTGAGACACATATAGCCTCTGACTCAAGTAAGAAGTAAAGAACTTAAAAGGAGATGTAATTCAAATAGTGGTTGCAGCATATTTTAAAATTAGAGTCTGCTTTCTCTGCAGTCTCAGAGTTCCCAGTGAAGTCTGTAAACTGGGCAGAAAATAACTAAAATGTGGGCTTGATCTTCAAGTGACTACTTCAGGAGCCACAAAACACCTAACTTCACAGTGAAATGGGTCTCTTCAGCAGGAGCTTTTCTGGAGAATGAATAAAACGTACCATTCTGTGCTGATTTAAAATGGTTACTCATATTAGCAATCCTTTTGCTTATCAATCAGATTAATCTTTTATAGGAAAAAGAATCACTTCCTCTGGAATCAAAAGAAAAATTCCCACCAGGAACGGTAAGAATGTGTCTATTACTAGCTTACTCCAGACAGCTCTCCCTGTTTTATTTAGTGTCAGCTTATTCTTGCCAAAATTTCTTCCTGGCTGTGAAAAAAGAGGCAAGACTTGGAATGGCTGGAGGGGACTGCAGAGGTGATAAACTTTATGGAGATTCTTAAATCTTTTCCACTTAAATAAATCTGACAGTGTCATCTGGTAATATCCTTTTACTTAGTATGTCATTCAAAATGTATCAAGAGTTACTGCTCCTTTTGATAAATGTGGTCTTTTCTAGCATACTAAAATTACATATTTATATAAAAATACAGTTTAATTACTACATAATTCCCTGAGCAAGTAAACACTTTTTTGTTAATACCAGTAACACACTTCCTCTGATTTTCTCTCTCTACTTAACTCACAAAGTATCCCTTCCTTCAGAACTCATAAATGAGCACTCAGCAGTGTGGTATGTATTTTATTAAGTAAAATCAGTTATTTTCTATTGCAATGGTATTCAGAACCCAGAAATAGGGATCCATTACAATAAAACCTCTAAAGCAATAAGAAGTTTTTTAAGATGTTGATAATTATCTGTTTTGCATTGCCATGAGCTCTCCAGAAATGGAGAGCATTTGCATCAGGTTTGCATAAAGTTAATTTTGGTTTCTGAAGTCACTAGGTCACAGCTGTCTGCTTGCTTAGGTAGGGACAGATGTCAGTCCTTCAGGGATATCTGTGAAAAACTGATTGATAAGTCTTAATGAAAAATTTCTAAAACACTGCAAGAGAAAAAAGTTGAGAGTGAGCCAAAAGTAAAGAAGGCTAATTGCTTATTGTCTATAATTGCTAATTGTCTATAATAAACATGTATTTTCCTGTGAGTCTTGTAAGTTCACAATTGTAAGTTGTAAACAATCGAAATGGCTATTTTTGATTCTCTAATTTTAATTTCTGCTGATACTAATTTTTCAATCTTGTTTTATTTCCAAGCAGAAAGAAGGGGGACCAAAATCATCATTATCTCCATGTGCAAATACATTTAATATTTTCAAGTTTATCTATTCTAAACAAAATGAAGTATATTTTAAGAAGCTATTTCAGATTAAGCTCATAGATAGTCTCTGCCAGACCTGGTTGTGCAAGTTAAAGATGGCATCTCCTCCTTTTTTGTTTAATTTGTTGCCGTTTCTTTACCAGAATTTACCAGACCTGGCAAATGGCAAACCATCCTTAATCTGTTCTGGGCAGAACGAGGCAGCTTAACATCATCAGTGTATGAAAACCTGGCCAATAGGTGATGATAAGCAATTTGAGATTATTATTATCATCAAATAGAACAGTTATTTGCTTACTGGATATTCTACTAGGTAATAAGAAAAAGAGTTTTCACATGTTTGTATAAAAATGATGTGAATGCAAAATCCCTGAATAATGTATTCCTATGGGAAAACTACTATTTTTCTGTCTTGTAAAAGACACACATTGCTTAGTAAAAATAATAGTTTCTGTGTTACTACTATGCCGTGTAAATATTGACAAACACTACAGTATCTGGACAAATAGAAAGTAAGATAAATTTATGTTTCACTTGGGTTATCATAACCAGTTTGTTTTGTCATAATGTAAACATAAATAATATCCAATAGAGCAAGCTTCCTGAATAGTGTTAAATTGCTTTTTCTTTTTGCACAATGTATAAATACCCACAATGCTTTATTCATATTTTAAGTGTGTTTTGCAGAATAGCTGTGACAAAAATAGCAATAGTTGTCCTCTATTTATTTTGTAAAATGTGGTTTTTTATTTATTTTAAGGAATTAAACTATTTTACAAAATACGTATCAATGGAGTTTTTTAGCTGGTCGGTAATGAATCACACACTAAGAACCGCATTATTTTTGCTGGTTTGGTTAGTTTCAGCTAATTTGTATCACATTGTTGCTGGTCCCAGAGTGTACATGAGTATGCAACAGTATTTCTGGAAAGAATACATACAAGTACTAATGCAAGTGTTTACCTCCACGAGTAGTTATGAATGGCACTCTTAAATTAATTATTTCGGGCCATTATAACTTAGTGGCCTGAGTGGTAACACAAGGTCAATAAAGGTGAAGGGGAGAACTAAGGCTTGCATTGCTTTGCCTGGGACATTCACCAATGGTATTGCATTGAGATGTAGAGATGTAACCGGCAAGAGGTGACTAGATACAGAAGTAGCTAATTTAATAAGTGAAAAAATAAACAAGCGAAATCTGGGCAAAGCCATATGACACTTGCTTTGGGCAGTCTGGGCAGAATGACTTCCAGAGGTCCCTTCCAACCTGAACGATTCACAGAATCTGTCAATGTGCAAATGAAGCAGCAATAGCATCCATTAAAAGCATGCTAAGTCAGGAAGACAATTTTACAACAAAGCTTCTTCATTCCAAACTGTCTTTGTCAACAGCAAAGCAAAACAGCAACTGGCTTTGAACAGTATTTATGTTTGAAGATGCCTTTTTAGGCAAAAGCAACTTTTTGCTTTTGTATACCCCATTCCTTGTGGATTTCACAGTAACCTATTTGAAGGGTGAAATACATTCTTAAAAGCATCTCCAAAACTCTAATGAGCTTTCCAACACAGAGAGATATTTTAGATATTACAATGAAATAGAAGCCTTGTTGAGTATGCTAAGTAGAAGAAAAATTCAAACATAATATTTGCATTACAAATATGAAAATGTTGATTAGATCCTTATACTGTCTGAAGTGAAAAATAACCTGGTACCCAGGAAATTAAATGAAGACTTACTTAAAAACAGCAAGCAAAAAAAAAAAAAAAATATGAACAAATCAGATTATGTGGTCAACCTTATCTCGAATCATGCAGATCAAACTCCTATAGTGGTACAGAAACTAATTCACAGAGAGAGCTGAAGTAAAATGTTTTGGAGAATATGGTTTATCAAGACCCCCAACTCAGCCTTCCCCTAGAGATTGAAGATCTATTGGACATTCTTATACTATATAATTATTTGTATGTCAGACTATCAAATTGTCTAAAAGCATCATAGCTACAGAGAAACCAACAGTGCTGTAAACAGTTAATCCCAGCTAATTTCAAACTGTTGTCATGTCAGAAACAGTAGCATTATAGAGATAGAGATATAGAGATATAGAGATAGCAGTCTTGTGATCATTTGAACCTCCTGGACATTTCTAAGCAAGCAATTAATTGGTTTCAGGATCCATCTGATAACGGGAGAAAGATTCTCCCAACCTGAGTGGGTTATCAGTAAAACAGAGGATTTTCTGGGAGGGCTGAAGAGTGAGACTGGGAACCTAGCATTTGTGTCACTGGGCACGAGACCAGAGTAGAACTTCTCGGGCCTCTGGGAGTCCCATGATTGCTCAGAGTTGCAATAGGAATGGATTTGGTAACCCAGTGTCTCATAGTTTAAAGACTCTGTATCTCTTCTATTTTCACTGCCCAGGTTCTTATGAAGGTTAGACACCATAACCTAGGAGGAAATCTAGGGTTTCCTCTTGAATCTTTACATCCATTTCTTTTACTGATATGCATATTAATAGTTGCTTTCCTTGAATTTGATCTCCTGCTTTTACAGAAATAAAGCAAAAAGAGAAAGGGAAAGGGATAATTTCATCTCCAAGAACATCCACTTGGCAAAAGCTATCTGGTATTTATGTCATTAATTGACTTCACAGCTGAAGACTTCAAAGAGGAGCTGTGTGGGAACTGGAAATTAGGTTATTTCAAAATTTGTTTCCATTTTGACCCAGAACAACGTGTAATATTTAGAAAGTTCTTATAAATAATTTCACATTTGTAATATTACTTTAAGAGGGTATCAAAATACTCCTTCCCAATTTTGATTCTAATTTAGTTGATAAAGTCTTTTTCAAATGAGCTTTCCAGTTTTTATTAAAAAACAAAAAAATGTTCTCTTCAATATTTCACACTGGTTTATTCTGTTATGTTTCAATGAGTCGCCTTCCAATACACCACATTCCCACATTTCAGTGTGGACTGAATGTCACTTTGTTTTGCTGGAAAATTTTGCAAGATCTGCCTACAAGGAATTAGCTGTCTAGATGATGCTGTTAAACACTCTTTACAAGAGGAAGAGAAATTGTAGAGATATCTGTGCTGACTGCCCCTCATCATTATTGGTTGTCATCATCACAATTTCTTGTGCATGTCCTGTGAATGTTCCATCTGTCTGCTCAGCCACATCCTCCTCTGGCACAAGGGACTCCACCTTGCAGCTTTCAGGAGCATTTCTTTGAACTGGGCACATGCTATCTGTCAAATTCATTTCATTTTATGATTTTGCACAGAGAGGCTACAATACACACTTAGTTTGCTTTTTTTGTCAGCTGATTCTTACTAGAATAAGCCAGTGCTGCTTGTTTTGATTTGCTTTTGTCTCATTTTGTTTCAGACAAGGCAAAGCATGTCACTATTTAGTAACAGTTTGCATTTCCATTTTTCTAATTTTTACAAAAATAATATATTTACCAGAAAGTTTAATTTTTTTACAAGTAAAGAAAAGAATCATCTTTAAGGAAAGCATAAGAAGTTTCCAAGTTGTAGTTGTACTGGAAGTAAATCATGCAAAACTACAGTGGAATTTACAGTGTGTTTTCAACCTCAGTGGAAGCCAGTAGGTAGCCTTTGTATTACAGCTGCAAAGTCAAACATTTCATGTGATGTGTTGTTGTGATATAGTAATTTTATGCTTTCTACTTTACAGGTCCGGAACAAAAGAAAAAAAATAGAGTCCAGTTTGTTCCCATTACAGGAGTTAGTTGCAAAGCTCCTGGAAGCATATTCTGCATGTGTTAGTGATGAATGCCAGAAACAGTAAATGAATGTCATTTATGGTGTCTCTGTTGTTATCTAGAGAGAGCACAGAATAAAGTTATGCTTTTGAAATTTTGCAAAGGACATAATTATTTTTAAAGTTCTGTTTTAACTTTCATGTTTTAACATGTGCAGTAGCTGTTGCCAATGCTATGATGTGTATATACAAATATACAGTGATACACAGGCCTAGATTTTCAAAAGAGTTTAGTATTCAGATTTGGCACCTTTATTGTTAGAGAATTAGTCTCCAACTTATCCAATGCAGTTCTCTTGAACTACATCTTGTTCCATTTGCATGAATGGGAGCTGAACTTTTTAGGGTGTCTGACCCCAGCTGTCAGCATGGCACGCTTGAAAATCTGGTCCCATAGTGCATCCGTGCACAGCACGCACCACTGTGTTTGCAATTATGTGTGACATAGAGATGAATAGATAGTGGGACATTTGATTGTGTTTAGGCAGATCATATTCATTTTTAGCAAGTGTTAAGAAAAAGCTGCTAAGAAAATCCAGCTGAGGCCCAGTGAATATTTGGAACTGGTGTTCGCAGCAAATGTGGGTGGGCGGTCCTAAACTGTCTATGTGTGCTGGCCAAGAGACACCGCCACCAGGAATGACAACTGCTGGAAGCCAGATGAGAAGGTACAACCAGCTTAGTGGGACAGGGACCCCACCTCTGGAAACAAACCTTACAAGAAAAAGCTACACGTCAAAGTCATGTCATACATAACATTTCAAGACCTTTCCTCAACCGTCATTTGACAAACTGCTGTCAATAAGCATGATTTATTAAAAATTGTAATGAATACCAAAAATAACTACAGTGCAACTTGGTACAAAAATAGAAATGGAAGGGGGGAAAAGTTTCCCATTCTTTTAAAATACATTCACAAAGTTTTAAGTTAGAAAAGTTAGAGGAGTTGTTTCCAGGGCTAACATATTTCACAGTGTTTACAAGTTGTTAACTTTTCGTCATATTCTCCTTCCAAGAAAAAGGGGGGAGGCAGAAAATCTCTTTGAAACTACATATTTCTTCACCAAAAAAAAAAAAAAGTAAATGACAAAACTGTTCTGATTTCTCATAAAACCAGCTCCTAATGGGTTTCTGTTTCTTTGAATATTTGTTTTCTGGCTAGCTAGGCATGAAGAAAGGAAGTGAACCAGCACTTTCTTGTTGATAGCATACTCATGCTGATGAGACTTAGATATCCTCCAGCCACAGCCTCCTGTCAAAGCTCTAGCTCTCTTGAAGGATGACTCACAGGAGAGGACAAATAATAAGGGCTGGGTAGGAATTCATTCTGTAATAAATTTTTATGTACTTGATTTGTGGGTAGCCTTTCAATATACTTTGGAAACACGCCCAAATGATCTTTCTGGGAAAAGCAGAGTGCAGTAGTGACACACTGATATTTAGATTCTGACAGTGAGAAAAGTTCAATTCTAGAGAACAGAAGAGACAAAAAAAAATCCATCTCCAGGCCATCAGGATTGTAGTCATAATTGAGTTTGTTATCCAACAGAGGGAATAAAGGCTTCTTTCTTTTTTCTGCTCCAGGCTCTTCAGATCAAACTATCAATCCTTAAAGATTTCCAGGAGACATAGTGCATCCTCAGTCTGAGGTGGGTTTTGAGCTGGTGGAGTCTGAACCAGTACAGGTGAGTCAATGTTTAACTGCTTGGTGATCCATACAAAAGAAGTAGGAATTTCAGCCAACCTGAAGTATTTTCACCTGCACTATTCTCTGTCAGGTTCTTTGCTCACAGGACAAAATTTGGGATACCTGTTGCTAACAGCAAGAAGGTGAATAAATTTATTTAGTAGAAAACTGTCTTTTTTTGAGCATACGTGGTCTTTGGAGAGCTCTTTTCTTCAGAATTGTAGGCTGAAAAATTGCCAGTACACACAATCTTAAACCAAACATTGTGAGTTTTTAAACTGTCCTAATTTGTTATATTTGCCAAAGCTTCATTTTAGCATTCAACATTTCCTCTGTTATCATCATTAGCAGTATCATTAACTGTTTCAGGGGAGCCAGAGGGTTGAGTATTAGGTCTTCAAAAATGAATAGAATAAAGACTGTTTAACTAAAGTGGCATTAAGCATGAACTTTCAAAACAATGAAAATTAAAAATGCCAAGTAGAAATTGTAAATAATTGATGCATTATTATATTACAAAGACTGAGAGTGTTGGTCCATCACAGTGCATAAACACTAATATTTAACTCAGATCAGGTATCAGAGGGGCAGGAAATTGGCATCAGCAAAGACATTTCAGGTGGGATTTCTTGGATAAATTTATATGCACAAGTTCAGCAAACTTTTACAATAGCTCTAAATAGACCAATTTAATGATTGATAAGGAAGTTTTGCCTTATGACTGAGAAAGAAAAGACAACAAAATAAATCCTTTTTCAGCGAACAGACCAAGAGAAAGTTATGATGGAGATCTGAAAATGAAACCAAGAAAAATGTCTGTGGTTATTAAAAAGGGGGGTTAGTTGAAGCCCTAGAGGGAGAAGTGCCCCTGCAGTTTGTCCTCTCTGGCATATTTACTAATATCTCTTTTAAAATACACTAAAACCTCCCTTGGCTCAGTCTGTTTCTGAAGGATGATAAACAAAGAAGGATATGCTGTAACTGTCCTTTTGGGGCAGGGGAGGAAGAAAAAAAGGGAGAGAAAAAAAATAAAAAAGTTCTTTGTTACTTTGAAATCTATTTTAAAGTATTTAAATAAATTAATTATCGTGAGGATATTATATATGTATTTCTGTGTGTACCCAGATGTATAAAAGAGAGATATTTAAGGGAAGCAAAAAATGTGTTATTTCTGTAATAATAAATAAAGGCCAGACAGCATATAATTCTCAGAGAGAATATCTTTTTTTTTTATAGGTGATTAGTGGCCTATGTTTATCTTGGATCTATATCAATACACATTTTAAGCTAGGATCATATTAGTAGATTCTGCCTTCAGTCCGGTTTAAAATTATTTTTCAACTTCTTTCTCTCCACCTCCAGAAGTAATCACTGGTCACAAAAATTCTACATGAAAAACAGGGGTCCCTGTGCTGACTGAAATACATTGTAATGTGGCTGGCATAGCAAATGTGTTGCTAATGCATGACTGAAAAAAAACTAGCTGTGTTGATTCCACAGTGCTAATTGGAGTAAAATGCAAGAGGGAAAGGTCTCCTCAGAAAAGAAAAAATATATTTCCTGAAGAATGTATTAGAAGCAGATCTGTGAAATTAAGAAGGAAATTTTTCCTTCCTTAATTTCAGAAAGGAAAAACACAACTACCTTTTTTCCTCATTTTAAAGAAATGTTGTCATCATAAAATCCAATAATAAAACTTTATTAAAGAAGTTAGGTCATTTGATAAATAGGACTCCGCAATTCTGAACACAAAAAATCTGATGTGACGTTCTGCAACCAGACAAGAGCAGTGTCACCTTGCACCCCCAACATTTTGGTAACAGTTGGCAACAGTTACTTTTTAGAAAGCTACTTCCTAAAAATAAATCTGCCAGTTCAGAAAGTGAAACTATAAGTCCTTTGGTTAGTCATCATATACTAATTAGCTGGTTTTGAATAAAATAAGTAGTTTAAAATTACTAAGTGTACTAGGTTTTGGTGTGGTGCAGAAAAAGATGAGGAAAGATAAAAGATGCTGTGATGCTGACCATATCTGGACTTTATTCACCTATTGTGCTAGCATTTGCGTTCTCAATGAAAGGTTGATAGAGACCACCAAGAGAAGGAAGCAAGGGGGGAAAAACTGCCATAAAGTTCAGGAATGCATCAGGCTTCAAACTTACTAAAAATAACATAAATGTCAGCAGAGATTAGAAGAATTGAAATATGTAACTTTACTACTTTAACTCTTGTGAAACAGCAATAAAACTTATGATAGGGACCTGGCAATGCCTACACATATAGTTTTGCCTTTTAAAAGTATGGAATCATTTCAACATTTGTTGTTATTTTCTATTGTTAAAAACAGTTTTAACAAATGGCAGAATTTCATCCTCCATAATTTTGGAAGCATTCCTTGCTAAGAAGCAGGTTTTCCCTTCTTAATTTTCTTATTATTTTTAAAAAGTAGCCAAAATCTACAAAAAAAAATCAGTCACTAAGTTCAAAAGAAATAGAATTTCATTCAGAACTTAGTCTCCACTTGAGGTGTTTTGATACAAGGAGGACATCTGGATAGACTACCCAGATCAATCTCTGACCAGAAGAGTCTCTGTGTGTTTGTGTGTGTACGAGTGTATAACAAATACATCATTGATAACTCACAGGGAATTTTACAGAACTTGATTTTTGTCTTCTTCACTTAGTAACACAAGGCACTTTCAGAATTTATTTTTGGGAAAATCTGCAATGACCCTGACAAAAATAAGAGAGTCAATGAAAAAAATGCTCAATAGCTCTTTTTCTCTAATCTTAAAAATAAATATTTGGGGTTTAGACACTAAAAGAATAGCAATACTGCAGAAGACAACCAGCCCAAATTTAGCACATAGTGAGCTTCTTTCAAAAAGCTTCAGGGAGCACTGAATTCTTAAGAAATATCACAAATCTCTATCCAAATTCTGGCCACTGTTTCATTACAGTGAATGACAGTAGTGGTCTCAGTAGTGGCAAATGCTAAGCCTCCTTATAGTCTCTTACACCAGAGGAGCAATTCATACCCTGGAATCTGGATTCTCTCCACAGTCACTAAGTACATATCTAACCAAGGGTGTTGCAAGTGTATTTTGGCTAGAGTTGCAGTCGTGCAGGGAAAATGTAGTATTGAAACTAAGACTGAAAGTTAAGATGAACCTCCTTATGCCAAAGGCTGATGAGGGGAGAAACATAGCTGAGAGAAGACCATAGAGAGCTAAGCAGTTCTCCACTAACTGGCCACTAACTTGTGGAGCTGTGTTCCACAGATTCAAGCCTCTCTGGAGACACCATGTCAGTACTAAATTAACTTTCCAAGACTAGGAAATAGGCTAAATGACTCTTTTGTTGCTCTTTACGACCTGCTGCAGCAGGCTGTTGCCTTTTTTTCTTATCCTTTGAGTCAGAAGGCTCTGATTCACTACAACACTGTTGATGGTGTTATCTGCTCCTTCCATAAGAGAAATGTATTGAAATGCAAGCTAAAAAAAAAAAAAAAAAAAAAAAAAAAGCACAGTTTATCCTTGTAAAGTCTTGTCATGGGGATGCAGAAGTTTACATACCCTATCTGCATCATACCCCAAACATCTCTGCTACTTGCATTTGTGGAAGATGCTCATGGTGTTTGCACCAGAAACAGTCTTCCCATTCCAGAGAAGTAATAGAATTTAACTACACATAGTGCTCAGACTTCAATGATTTTCAAGAGTAATGTCCAGGATGAAGTATATTTTTAACAGCATAATACTTCCATGCTGTCTAAAAGATACTGAGGGATGCAATATTCGGTTTAGACAGAACCAGAGTACTAGCAGCATTCTGGCAATTGTTCTAACCTTGACATCTGTTCTATGTCATAGATTTGTCTAGTTCTTTCAGATCACTGAGTCCAACCATTAATCTAACATTGCCAAAACCACCACTAAACCACTAAACTGTGTCTACCGGTCTTTTAAATACGTCCGGGATAGTGATTCAACTTCTTCCCTGGGCACCCTGTTCCAAAGTTTAATAAACTTTTCGGTGAATAAATTTTTCCTAATATCCATCTGAAACCTCCCCTGGTGCAACTTGAGGTCATTTCTTCTTGTCCTATCACTTGTTACTTGTAAGAAAAGGCGAAGCAACCATTTTGGGTGCCTCTATATTGATTAAAAGCAACACAATACAAATCAGTTGACATTTTCTTTCATCTCTCCTTTAAGTCCTAGTAACAAATAAATGATTCTGTGCATAGAGATTTCTGTGAATGAGAATTTCAAAGGACTGTCATATATTGTAAAATGCACACTGCTCACAACAGTTTCCATTCATATACGTAATTTCCCCTCTTCTGAGTAACTGCCTATCCTCTGTTTCACAACTTTTCTGTAAGAGAGGACACTATGATTATTTAGCCAAGACCTAAATTTTCTACCAAGAGGCCGTTACAGCATCCATCACTTTTGTGTCTCTCAGCTGACAAAGCAATGTCATTGCTTATGCTCCAAACTGCTTTTCCACTTCCACATCTTTCCAATCTTAAGAAACCCTACCAAAACAGCTTTTGCAGTCTGGATGGTCATGATCCCAAGCACTATCCATCTTGCTGACCCCCTAATTTGGATGATGCAGCAGTTTTCCTCCAGGCTTTTCGCCATGTGAGAACCAGCAGCATCAGCAAGCAGCAATATGACTATGCCCTGGATACAAAGGAAATATTGAAGGGCCTATCTTCAGGGTTTATGTAAAATTTTCTGAAATGACTGTGGAGTACATGTGAGCCATGCGAGCTGGAGCAGGGCTCATGGCAGAAGAGTGTGTCTCTATGTGCTCCCACAAGGATTAGTGTATGGACCAAATGCCTCCAACCCAAAAGATTCTGATGCTTCACAACATGAACAGGCATCAGGCTTTACCACTTGACTGAGAAATTAGATAGATCTCAGTAACACACACTGTCAGAAAGACACTGTAGTTTTTTCATCAGCGTTCAAAATGTTGAACTGGTCTATAATCAAAATAGCTCTTCTGTTCTGAAACAGGAATATTAAAAGGAAAACACTACAACGTCAGCATAAGCAAGAGAGGTTTTCAAGAAAGAAGCTTGTTTAAAAGTAGATACAATATATCATAAAAAGCTTCTAGGGAGATAATTACTTCAAAAGAGCCCAAAACCTGAGTTACAGATCATACCTGCACAAGCATAATTTTGTGCCTACAAATTACCTCACTCAAAGTTGATTTAACACTTAAATAGGATAAACAGTATACACATCTTATATAAAGTCACATCTCACATAAAGTGAGACATACATTCAAGTATGTATGAAAAATTTTAAACTACAAGTCAATTTTGCAACACTCTGTTTTAAAGTAGTTTTCTTTCTTAAGTTTACCCATGGGTTAGAATAATAATATACCAATTGGTTTTTAGTTACCCTGTAAGTTAAAAGTTGGGGAAAAAAGATGATGTAATGAAATGATAGTGAATCCAACTATTAATTCAGTGAAGAAAAAATTATTGTAGTTTCTGGGATCAAAGATAGCTTTGAATGTACAGTAGCTCATTTGTTAATGAATGCAGAATGGTCTGTAAATAAGAGACCTGCTTCATTATGGCTGCCCCACAGTTACTCTAAACCTTATTTTGCAACAGCATGGAGAGAATAAAAACTTCTTAAGCTGGTTGTCCTTCACTCTGAGACAGGATAATCTTTGAGAAACATTTTACGGTGCATCTTTTGAAGAAAAGTGCATTAGTCTTTACAGAAAAAACATTTGGTTGACCTTGAAAATAAAGCATTCATGAGAAGTATGAGCAGAGGTTTTCATTATTCCTTAAGCCCTCCCTTCAGAGAGACAAAAAATTCCTCCCTCCATTGCCACTCCACAATACCCAGTTGCCAGGCAACTGATCTTTTATGGTGGGTCTCCATGGCGACTAATGTACACAAAATCATAAATCCCATTACCTAGCTAAATACTAGGGCTGCGCTATAAAAAGAGAAAGAACCACTCTGAAGTTTAAAGTATAAATGAATGACAATGAATTTTTTTAAAAATTAATTGCTATTGCTGATATAGTGAATATGATTCGTCTTAGCAAATTTTCTTGGTTTTTTTCATTTTCATACAAGCCATGCCAAACAATTTTTCTCCTAATTTACTAAGTATATTTTTAGCATAATTAAGCCAGCTAAGGAAACCACTACACTTCACAGGTAAACCTTCATCCATGGTTAAGACCAATCTGAGGACAGGTGGAATTTGAAAAGCCTTTGGGGTCAATAAATCAATGCTGAAGATGGCCAGTGAGGTACAGCAGCTAAGGAGATGGTGACACCACTCTTGCCTAGTGGAAAGCCAAAATAGAAAGGTACAACATTCAGTTCAGTTTTGCCCCCATACACACACAGAGAAATTCATATTAGTCACAGAACCAGCTTGGATCTAAACAGTCCTTCTGATGGACTCTCCAAAAGGATCTTAGAGCTTCTATGGCACAAACAAGACCAGAACAAGGTAGAGACCTGAACTATGGCAAGCAGAGTTTTCTTCAGCTCAGTTGTGTTATATCTGCGTCCATTTGGACACCCATGTCAACAATTCATTAAGGGACTTTTACCTTCTTAAATTCTACTTCCTTCTGTATAGACTGTGCCTTTTAAGTACCAGCTGGTGGCATGATATCTGCCAAGATGTTTTTTTGTTATAATCCATGCATCTACAAGGTGACACACAGTTGGCGTTTTTGTGACTCTGATTGTACTTTTAAATACGATCAACATGTGATACTTTAAAATTAAACCAATATACACAGAGATTTATTTGTATGCTTTAAAATCTGACCATATGATTTCTTTCTTTAATAGTGTGTATTCAAGTTACACTTCCAAAAAGGAGACATGATTGCACCTAAAATATGCATAGTACTTTTATAATCTGTATTTATAACGCAGATGACCTAAACAATTTTAAAAGCAGATTTATAATTCATGATTACATTAAAAAAATATTATTTTTTAAAAGTATGTAGAACTTAAAACTTATTTATGGCTGCAAACTAATAGTAGTAGCAAGGTTATTGTAATTTTGAGTGTACATAGATTATGCTAAGATATTGACTATTCCTCATGTTAACACCTCCAGTCCTTTAAAAGCATTATACATTAAAAACATTTTGCATGGATCCAGCAATAATTTAAAAAAATAACATTTTATGGACATCTTCCTTGAAATGTTTTGCAAATTTCCTTTGCCTCCAACCCTTATCTACTCAGAACAAAAAAATTGATTAATTAATTATAAAGCAAGACAGAAAACTCCATCTCTTCATGCATAGTTACACATCCTCGGTCAAACAGTATTTTGACATTGTCCTGCATGATGTCCTGGTCTCTAAACTGGGGAGACACAGATTTGATGGATGGACCACTCAGTGGATCAGGAACTGGCTAGATGGTCATACTCAAAGGGTTGTGCTCAATGGCTCAATGTCCAAGTGGGAGCAAGTGACAAGTGGTGTTCCTCAGGGGTCGGTACTGGGACCGGTGCTGTTCAACATCTTTGTCAGAGGCATGAACAGTGGGATTGAGTGAATCACCAGCAAGTTTTCTGACAACACCAAGCTGTGTGGTGCTGTTGACACAGTGGGGGGAAGGCATGTCACCCAGAGGGACCTGGACAGACTTGAGAGGTGGGACTGTGCAAACCTCAAGAAGTTCAACCAGACCAAGTGCAAGATCCTGCATCTGGGTCACGGCAATCCCAAGCACAAATACAGGTCAGACAGAGAATGGTGGGAGAGCAGCCCTGACGACAAGGACTTGGGGGTGTTGGTGGATGAGAAGCTGGACATGAGCTGGCACTGCACTCTGGCAGCCCAGAAAGCCAGCCGTATCCTGATCTGCATCAAAATAAATATGGCCAGCAGGTTGAGGGAGGTGGAGCCCCTCTACTCCACTCTGACGAGACCCTACCTGGAGTACTGCATCCAGCTTTGGAGTCTGCAGCACATGGAAGGACATGGACACGTTGGAACGTGTCCAGCAGAGGGCCTCACCTATGAGGATAGGCTGAGAGAGTTGGGGTTGTTCAGCCTGAAGAGAAGGCTCTGGGGAGACCTTATAGAAGCCTTCTGGTACCTGAAGGGGGCATACAGGAGAGATGGGGAGGGACATCCTAGAGATAGGATAAGGAGTAATGGTTTTAAACTGAGAGAGGGAAGATTTAGATTAGATCCTGTGAAGAAAATCTTTCCTGTGAGGGTGGTGAGGCACTGGAACAGGTTGCCCAGGGAAGTTCTAGATGACACATTCCTGGAAGTGTTCAAGGCCAGGCTGGATGAGGCTTTGAGCAACCTGCTCTAGTGGGAGGTGTCCCTGCCCATGGCAGGAGGATTGGAACTCAATGATCTTTAAGATCCCTTCCAACCCAAATCATTGTATGATTCTATGATTCTATGAGTACATTTTGCAGTTAATAATTGTCACTTTGTTATGGACCTCCATAGCCAAAATTATACAAACAATTGCATAATGTTTTAGAAATGTTAAGTGAAATTTACGATACTCCATGTCAAAGGTAATTCCTTAATTCATTTAGCAACTTTCTAGCCTCTGAAGACTTATTTTGATAGTAAGAGTCAGTATCTCTCTAGTTCTGACTGATGAAGATTCTAGTTTCCTTGTAAGAATGTTTTCTTGTTTAGGTCCTCTTTCTCCCTTTCTTGACAATTTTTTTCTCTCTCTGCTTTAAAAATACAGTTGAGTCAGAAAAGGATTTGAACAGCAAATCCCCTTCTAAATATATAACTTACCACAAAATGGGTAAGAATGGCATATCTAAATGACATGACATGACATATCTAAAGGCCAAACAGGGACAGTAAAGGAAGAGAATCGTTCATTATTCAGATGAGGATACAGTGTGTGGATACAGAAGCATGAGCAGACATACATAACCTGAGATTGTTTGGCTTTAATCATAAGTCAGTCAGAAATTATAATAAATGGAGTTAGGTTGTTTAGAGGAAGTACAAACTAACAAGAAAAATAAGAGCAACCAGATACTTGAGCTTTTGCTTGTGTTCTCATTGTCTGGATGAGAATAATGAAAAAAAAAAAGCATCATAGCACCAATTGACAGTTGTCCATATAACAAAACCACCACAGAATTTGGCTCAATTCTGCACAGCTTCTGTTTCTGAGAGACCTATCTCTGGAAACACATTGATGCTGTAGGTCACAAGTTTATTGACAGACTGGGTGCAAAAAAAAAGGCTATCTTTTTGCAGACTGGACAGAAGGAAATGATTACACCTTTAAATAAGTTTGGCATTCTCCCAGTATTTTGAAGGGCAACTAATATGTAGGAGACTTGGTGATAATCAGGTTCCTTAATACACTCTATACATCAGATTCTGGTTTAACCAGAATGTCCAGAAATGAAGTCCTCACTTGCAGTCCCATACATCAGGGACTCTGCCCAGGTGGCAGCTGTACAGAAATGTTACCCTCCCTGCTCTTACCTGGCACAGTACCTTTGTACATCCCACCTACCATGATGCACATGAATTAAAAAAAGAGGAGAACAACCTAGCTGATTTAATCTTAAAAATGAAAGGTGAAGCATTCAGGAATATATACGTAAGGAGAAGAGGCTTAGCATCAGGAATTCAGAGGGTTTTATAATTTTCAAAATTATGAATTATTGCTGTTTAAAAATAAGGTTTAAGGAGAAGTACGTTTGCTATTTTGAGTGACTCAGACTGCAGTCAAGAATGCCCTAATTTCTTAATTTTCAGGATTTAATTGCATATTCTTGCTCATTTAAATGAGAAAGATGTTTTGCCTTTGTATGAAGGACACATGAAGAAGGTTGTTATCCTTCCTGCTGCTGTTATTCACTCCACCAAGAAGGATCATTGCATTCTACCATAGGTCATCCTTGAGAAAAAAATGTGGTGACAGATCCTCCTGTCTTGTCTAAAGTCAAGCCATCTTGCCAGTTCCCCAAGAGTTCTTGTCATCCCATTGGAAAAACAGTACCCAAATAGCCATGTAACAAAGAGTCACCCATGCTTACCAGGGACATTCATTGAAACTGTCTGTGGTTATTTCTTTTGGTGGCCATAATTTTTCAACACCCAAACTGAAACAATAAGTCTCTGAGCTTTCCAGCCCCACTGGAAACGACTGAGAGGGACAGGCTAGCCTGTCCTTCTGTAGAGGTGAATCTCAGGTGCAGAATGTGCAGTCAGGCATGTGTGTATTGGCTAGTCTGAGGAAATATAATTTGTCACCTGCACCTCAAACCTGGCTGTATCACTGCAAATGTTCTTGCAAACTCTGAGTAAACAGATAGTCTTTCAGCGAAACCCCAAGTTCATGCCTGAAAGCATTCAGAATGTTCAAGTATTTGCTTGCAACTAATTTGCTCCTTAGAAAATCTCACATGACCAAATAGCGAGTGCCTGAGGAAGAAGGATTTTTAAAAATCTGTAAAAGATTAGCCAGTAAATGAATTCACACACTTTTGACATGTCCATTACGCCTATTGAATTTTTGTGTTTAAAATTGTTTTCAAAGTGATTTTAAAAGCAGAACTGATTTTTTCCCATTTTTGTCAATTCAGTTGTATCAGGTTGAAATATTGATACAGGTGCTACTAATAGACAGCTTAAATTATGACAGCAAGACCTCTGTAAGAAGGATTTGCTAGTGCAACCAGACTGTCACCTACATATGATTGTTTGACATTATGGTATTTCAGCAGAGTTGAAGTGTCTTCTTACTCATGGTTAAATCAGTATTGCTACACAACTAGTGGTCATCAGCAGAAATACCATCCTAATAACAGTTAAATGTAAATGTTTTTTGCACTCACAGAATGAGACAAAATCTCAACTTGTACCTCAGTATGGTACAGATTATATGTCTGTAAAACACCACAAAAATATTATTTAGACTGTCTTCTTAGCCAGGATCAATGTAGGATGGATTATGTCTCTCCAGCGCTAGAGATGTCATAGACTGCTTACTTTAATTTGTTATAGTATGTTATCATCCTTACCACTAGAAAATTTCTCCTAGTGTCTTCTAAGTCCTTTGTAAGTCTCTTAAGCCTTTCTAAGAGTAATTCCAAATTTTTAACTTGGACACTAGAAGAAAACAGCAGGAAATCTCTATGCCCAGTTGCTGATCACAGACGACGTAAGCTATTTTATATTCAGACTGAAATATCTATTCTGGGCCAGTCTACAGAAGAAATATTTCCTTCATAAACATTGGATCCCACTTTTAATGTCACAGTGGTGAACAGAAGAGGGAGTGGTTTGCTGCTGTTTGTTATTTTTTAATTTTTTGTTTGCCTGGTCTCAAAGAGTCTTTCCACCACAAAGGTAAAGTTGTTTTTGACCACTCTCTCCTATAAAGAAACCTCAAGAAAAACAGAAATTATATAAAAGGCAACAGTCCAGTGAGCATGAAAAGCACAAGCCAACAGATTGACTTCCAGAAATCACTACATGTCTCTCAAATCCACAGCATGCAGCTAAGCTTTCAAGCACCACCACATTTGTTTTGAGAAAAATGTGCTGGTTATCTGCTAAGCATAAAGATGATCTTCACACGGCAAGCATTCATGTCCAGATCACATCTCTGAACCAACCACCCAAATAAAACGTGCAGGCGTACCACATTCTACATGGATCCCAAACCTATGCAGACAAGAATATGACCTATTTCTTCCAGCACATTAAGTGATCTGATGGAAAGGAAGTGGATGAAGCAAATGTCATTCCACCAGGATGAATAATAGTGAATGAAAACAAATGCATACCAATAAAAGCTTTTTTCATAATCATAATTCTACTCCGGTTTCTCAAGGAAGGTTTAAAAAGCCTATAGTTTTACAGGAAAACAGCATCTGTTCTATAGACATACTGATTCCGTGGCCCTTCACAATCTTTCTATTTCTTCCCCACCCCAGGAGCACTGCCAATTTTCCTCCCTCCATTACATTACATCTCTCTACTATCCTACACTTTCTCTGTCCTTGGAACAAGAAACTAAGTTAACTTAGAGCAATTACACCTAACCTGTATTCATATTAGACTTCCCTGCTTCTTCTCAAACTTCTTGGAGGAATTCTGGATCTGAAGGCTTTGTTTGCTTTTCCACCTGTAGCATCTCATCTAATAAGATTGACCTCTTCCTATAGTCTTCTATGAACAAAGGATCCCTCTATGTTAAGAATAAACAGAGCATATTGACTAGACTTATCTTTAGCATATACAGTTTATATCAACATTTTTAAATGTTTATAAGTTTAAGAGAGAGGACCTAAACAACTGACTAGTTTCAATGAATTACACCCCTTTATTTGCTTTAGATGGTTTTTAGGACCAAAATCTTTGTTTCTCTATCACTCCTGCACAACTGCATAATTCCTTGGTGGTATGAGCAATGTTTGGATATGGCAGAGTACCAATTGTGTGTGAGGCCAGGAGCTTAGCAGGATTTAAGACAGGATTTTACATTTGTATGGGTAATGAGAACACCCAAAGTTACATTAAACAGCATAAAAATTAAAGGAATAAGCCTGAATTCTTAAATTCTGAAAGCAGAATCCTACCCTATCCAGCTAGGAGCTGTGTAGAGACTTTCACCAGAAAGCAGAGTTATGTGACTAGCCTGCTGAGCTAATAATACAATTCCTATATTCCTTCACCACTGTGTAATCAGGACTGCTTTAGTTCCACCAACACTGGACAACAATTTGTAATCTAAAGGAAAATTAATTAACCATATCTTGAAAAATTAAACAGCTCAGAACAACTAAACAGTAAGATACTCTTCAGAAAAAGTGGCAAGAATGAATGTGATAAGTACACTGAAAATACAGCTACTCAAATTTTTTACAAAGGAAAATCCTTCAGGTTTTTGATTGAGATTTTTTTGGGTTTTGTTTTTTCTTTTTTGATTGGTGCTAAATTCTAAAAGTCTCTTGCTCCCTTCTCTAAACACTGGAGATTATAAAGAAGATAAACAATAGAGCAAACAACACATTTGTTAATAGAAACTCAGCCTGAAAAATAGCTACACTGTTTCTCAGTATTATAAATAAAAAGTAATAGCTGGTTTGTTTTTTTTTAAAAAAAAAAAGATAATTCAACTTCAAAGACTTCCTGTGATTTCTAACAGTTGAAACAAAATTAGATTACAAAATCTTTTTCATTTTCTTGTATCCTCTAAAGAAGAGGAAAGCCAGAGCAAATGAAAACACAAGGCTCATGCACCTCCAGGAAATGCTTGTGTAAGGCTTATTTATCTTTTAACTAACATTTGTTAACCATGGATTAGTGGAACAGCCTCTTGTAATTATGGTTACTGTTCCATTTGTGGCTATCTTCATGCGGCCAGTGAATCTTTAAATTACAGGCTGACCACCCGGGAGCGCAAGTATTGAATCAGCCACATCTCCATAGGCCCCACATTTGGATTATCCCAAAGGATGACATGCTAACACACACATATGCTACAAAAGAGGTTTATGCTTGCAGCTTCAGAATCACTTTCAGTCCCTGTAGTGGTTTTGAGTTCAATAAAACCAGGGTGGCCCCTGACATAATGTGCTCCATTTTAGTACAGGAGAAATGGCTGGTGAAGACAAGTCTTTGTTAAATACTGGTCAGCTATCACGGTGTCCTTCAGTTATAGCCTCAGACACAGGACTGCAATAGGAGTTAGGAAACTGGCCCACGGAAGAAAAGTTAATTTTGCTTACAGGTTATATACATTTGAAAAAAAAATATATTCATGTAGATATAATGTGTAGATATACATATCTGCATATATATCAAGTAAGATGAGAAACAAAGCTATTCTTTTTTTCCTAAGAGTCTATATAGGTAAAGGGATTTCACTTTGTGTTTGTTATTGTCTTTATTACTGCCTCAGGGTTTACCATTCAAATCACCGCTCCCAAGATAAAAGACTCTATGATCTTTATTGCATGGATCTTTGAGACTTAATCTGTAGTCCCTTGGGATTAGAAATCTAGTTGTCAAAAAGCCTGGATCCAGAGAAATCCAGCCAGCCAGCTATCAAAGTACACTGAGAGACTCTGTGCTGCACAAACCTTCCTTTCTCTTAAAGGTCCACATAAATTGTGCTGGCATTAGAGAAGCACACGGATATCATCTGAATTATTTACAAAGAAAGTTGTTCCATTTCAGTCTGAAGTTTATAATGATCAGTTTACAAATCCTCACAGATTATTGACTCATGGGCTTTCTGGAAGCCTTGCAGCAGAGATCACCTTGTCCTAGCCTAAGGCACAGCTACAGGAGGATGGGCACCGTCATACAAAACCAGCTCTCTTCTTCCAGAAAATTTGCTCTCGTCTATCCATTGTCTGACAAATTATCCCTTTAAAACAGAATTTCAGAAAGACACCCAGCACACTTCAAAAATCCCACCCTAAGTAAACAAGGGCAAGGAGTCTGGCTTTTACTTATTTGTCATTCAGTCCTTCTATAACGCATAAATAATGTATGTGTAATAAACACACTTACAAGCATATTTTGATGGCATCTAGGAATTCAAAGAGGATTTGCTTTCCCATTGTGCAGGGCATTATATAAACACTGATTTAAAAAGGGGTCCTTTCCCCAGAGGCCTCACAACATAGCCTAAATGCTTTGCTGATGGATGCCTCACCATCTGTGCAAACTCAGTTACCAAACTGTTGCCTGATTACATATAGGCCATGCATATCTGAAGTAAAGATGTTGCAGTGTAGAGAATTCCAAGTAGACAATGTAGATCTGCTGTAATTTTGAAATTATGTATTACTAATTACTTCTGGGATGTGCAAAATTCAGCTGCAGTGCTCTGAACAGTCAATCTGCGCTGCCTGTAAGGATTTGGCTCTTTCTTTATACAATGTTTCTTCTACTGAGGGGTAAGGGAGGACGATCTTTCATGTTTTTCAATGCAGAAATCTTCATATAGGCTTGGAATGTAAACTGGTGGTACATAGTGCAGAGCAGGTGCACCCACACAGTGTATGGTAACCCTTGCATGGAGGTACATCTCCCATTTGCCTCCTAGATGCATGATGGTTTGAGATCTGAATGCATTGCTTCCATGGCCCTGATCATTCTCTTTCTTTGGAAGGAAAATCCTAAGCAGAGAGGAGCCCTAATTCACTGCCAGAGTTCCTTTGGTTTGGAGGAGCAGGGAAGAACCTCAGGAAGTGGCCCAATGAAGTGGTAGATACCCCTGGACCTTCAGGAGAGTAGCAGAGCTTACTGTGGCCATTCAGCAGATCACAGCCTTCATTTTCCCTGCTGGTATGGCAGACGAGATGTAACGGAGAGCAGTGAGAATATGGTCCTCTAGAAGTGTTGACTCCTCTGGATTTCTTCCTCTGAGCAGTTTGTGAAGGCAGTCCTGTGAAATGTTGCCGCATGTTGCCTTATCTCATAAGGGAAAATATAGTTACTTCTGGAGTTTATTAAGTTGCCTCTGAGCCCTTGTCCTTTGCTATTATCATTGTGTGCCACCTGCCTGCTTCTCTAACCTTTGAGTCTGGATTGAGAGTACAGCCAATCGCACCCAATTAGCTTTTAGTTCCTACCTTTAGCAGGAAGCCTTTTAGTTTCTTGCCTTTCTGTAAAACAGATTTTCTTTGCTGACAGTTAGCAAATGAGATATTGAGACTCTCAGTTTCATAGTTTCATACTGTTTCTTCCTTGGTCTGTGCAGCCACAGGCTTATTTATCCAGTATGAATGTTACTCCTTAGTCTGTTTCATTCTGGCAACGAGACACTGCCTATGGAGAATGGCCCATTCTATTGTCTCCCGATCAAAAACAATTTGGGGGAAGGACAGAAAAAGTGGAATGGTTACAAGATGAAACGGACACAGTTGTAATCATGCTGCATTCTTTTCAGGCTGCTGCAACGCTGAAAGGTAGCTTGCTTTGGATACCAAAAGGGTTGGAAAGCATTACTGAGGCACACACAATGTACAAAATCTGCCATTTGCACCAAAAAGTACTTCGGTCCAATAGGACAGATGAACTAAAAAGAGCTAAGAACAAGGGCAGTTAGGGAAAAAGGGAAGCTGGTCATATAAAAAAATCTCTATAGGAATTTTAGGTTATACCTCTACAATATTTTTTAGTGTTATTATTTAAGAATGGATGAGAAATTAACAATTGCCTCATACTTACAAAATCACATTTGAGTGGTTTGGTAGTTTACCTGTCTTTTTTTGTCATGTGAGTGGAAAAGTGAGTTGGTACTACAATGACCCACATTACAGCTACAGTTGGGACCACAGCCAAAGACCTAATAAAAAACCATGCATCACAATTTTCCAGTGCCTTCACAGTAGAGGTTTTTTCAGATGACTGAAAACCCGGACTGTCATATCCGTCTGCTACTAAAGCAGTGGAACAAGCTGCATCCTATGCACTTTTCATGTTGGACTGGGATTTGACTGTAAACTGTGAAAAATCCTGTATTACCTGGAATATGTAGTGTCCAGCTTTGGTGCAAGGAGCCTTGAGAGCCTTTGCAGATTGGACCCCTGAGATTCAGTGGAGTCACAATGTAGGTGGGCAGGAGGGCAGCTGCTTGTAAGATTTTATGCTCTTCTTGTCCCCTGTTTTGTGATTGAGAGAATGAGGGGTTGAGAGTCAGCGACTGGCAACTGCTCTGAAGTTGAAGCTTAAGCTAAAATTAATCTTAGAACTGCAGAGTATTTCATAACATCTTTCATAATAACAGCGGTTTATTGCCTTGTGATGCTAAGTCCTTCCCTGTTTCTTCACTCTGAAAAACCTCTATTGTGCTGGCTTCTTCCTGTTTCATTGAAAGGAACAGCTTGTATGAATCAGGGATGAACCACTCTCCAGAATTATGAATACCCAGCTATCACTCTCTGTCTTGACTGTTCAGAAAGGCCAGAGCTGCATCTTCAAATATCTTTCCATTCTTCCACTCTTTTCCCTCTGTGAAAGGGAGCCATAGCTGAAACCAGGAAATTAGCCAAGTGAGTGTATAATAGAAATTCAGGCCTCCTAATGGCACAAGAAGCACACAGCTGCCAGTTTGTGTCTCGTATTCATTGAAAAATTATTTCTGTTTGTAATTTTCTTGTATACTTTTTAAATAAAATTAAAGTCCTTTTGAAGGCATGGGGGGTGGGGGGGGTGTTAAATTGAGACACCCTAACTCAGGTGTTTTTCAGTGAAGCTTTAAAGATCATCTGAAGAACTCGTAAAGCCTTACAATATACAAACGTCAAAGATCCAAATTTAACTTCCCAATAAATAAATGGATAAGTAAGCTTATGACAAAACAGGTATTATTTATGGGTCAACAGACTTCTAAGAGCTTACTCAGTATGTTTTCAGATTTTCTGCTTCTTCAGTACTCTGGAAAATTTTGCTTGGTTTAACAATATTCTTGAACTTGATTCCTTCTCTGATGGGGCAGAACCTCCTGTTAGTCCTCCTCAGCTCTTCTCATAACAAGTGTTTTTTGCAAATAGACTGAAAGAGCTAATGTGCAAACCATTGTGGGGTTTGTGCATAAATGTGGGGTTTACAGCACATATATGAAAATGTAATTCATTACTAGCTCCACTTTTCCCCCCAAACCAAAACAAAACCATTAATGTTAAAGGGTAGATATGACAAGCTTGTCTACAGAGTTTTCACAGTCATCTACAGCATAATGCCAAGTGTAGAGTATTTATTATGTGCAACGCTGGACACTGTAGGGTTTCATTGTGAATCTGGAAGCAAATGACTGTTCAGCATTTGGATGGAGTATACAGCCAACTAAGATTACCACAGAAAATATGGGACACGAGAAGAATATTGTTTTCTGACCATGAAAAGACCACACACATATGGTCCATGTGGAATGCACACTGGACCATCTTCAAAAACATCGAAGTTGCATTCTCTGTTATGCTCACAGGCTGGTTTAATTAAATATAGGCATTAGGCAGTAAATGTGTTGGCAGTTTCACACTGAAACGCTGCTGTTCTACAAGTAACTTCCTCACTGTAGTTTATTCTTTTAAAATGCTACCATGTTTTTTTCATTCTGCTTAAGACTGTAGGGGTTTGTGAGGGAACATATTTCTATAAATCAGAATCTTGAAAATTAATTAATTAATTAATTGATTGATTTTAAATTAGTTATAAAATAATTAATTAAAGACATAGGGTTTATAAGATTTAGACTTCAAAAGTTAGCTATGGGTTATATAAATTCAAGTGCTTATCAGTTTGGGTTTTTTTTTAATAATGGGTTTTTCTGAGACCATTATTTACTCATTGGAGCATGTCCCTTATGAGCAAAAGCTGAGAGAGCTGGGACTCTTTATCCTGGAGAAGAGAAGGCTGAGGGGAGACTTTATTGATGCTTATAAGTATCTAAAAGGTGGTTTGAAGGAGGAGGGAGCCAAACTCTTTTCAGTGGTTGACAATGAGAGGATGAGGGGCAACGGGCACAAGTTGGAACATAGGAAGTTCCACTCAGATATGAGGAAAAACTTATTCACAGTGAGGGTGACAGAGCCCTGGAACAGGCTGCCCAGGGAGGTTGTGGAGTCCCCTTTTCTCGAGATCTTCAAGACCTACCTGGATGCAGTCCTGAGTAACATGCTCTAACATGCTCTGGGCAATCCTGCTTCAGAAGGGGAATTGGACTAGATGATCTCTACGGTCCCTTCCAACTCTAAAAATTCAGTGAAATTCAGTGAAAATACCATTAGTTTTTATATACCGATATATTTATGTAGGTACTTACATAAATGCCATCTATATTTTACTCTGTTTACATTGTCAAAGCTAGACTGTAGCTGAATGAATTAGGTTAAAATATTTGTGACCAAAAATGTAGATAATAAAACTCGTTATATGAGCTTTATACATTTTAGGAACACAAACCTGAGCCATTCCCTTAACATAGGAATCTTTAGCCTTGAAATTTCAGCATCTGTTTAAAGATCTCAAATGGTCCATATAACCTTGATTTTCTTCTCCTGAAAACATCCTTCCATGGATAAAAGCAGACCCTGTTTACTGAAGCTGCAATTATGTATGGAGACCCTCATGGGCTAAGTTCACAGCTTTGCATAGACACTGTTATTTCAGTAAGAGCAATGAAGTTATATATCTCTAATGAATTCAGAAAGAATTCTTGTTGAACAAAACTTTTTCATTACAATTTTGATCTGCCTGCAAACTTTTAACAGGCACAGGTGGAAATTAGCACAATCTAAGCAAATAAATGATGCTAATGAGAAATAGGCACCAAGAAAGTGATCATGGGCAAGAAAAGATGGAAATTTTTAAGCCCCAAAATCAGTCTGTCATCACTGTGACCCAGATACCACCTGCCCAATTCCAGGAATTACAATATCTTCTGCCTTTTCTTTTTTCACCCTTGCCAAGCAGTTTATCTGAGAAAGGAGAAGGTAGTGACAGGAGCTTCCAGTTGCGTGTTCTTCTGATAGCAAATTGCATTACATCTTCTCATTTGACCTTTTTCTTCTGGGGACTTAACCTCTGAATTTGGGCCAGGCTTTGCTGGCCAGCATTTAGCAACCCTTAACCTCTGGAAGCAGCATTTCTAGGTGTTTTAGCTTTCTCTGTGATTTAGCTTCAAAGCATTTTTTTAAGGCTTGGGAGGGGGATGACACAACTGGTTATGTGTTATTTGTATTGTTCTGAATTTACTAGCTTTTACTACTGCTTTAAGACTCAGAGTAAAATTCTTCTAAATTCACTCCTTTGAAGTCCTTTCTCTGAGACAAATCCTTTGAATTCCATGTGGTTGCCAAATCACGACTGAGGTCAGTGTGCTCCCACTCAGGATACTTCTCTGAGACTTCCCACCAGCGTTACTGACTTTGAGGTGATGACCTGTGGGCTGAGGATGGTTTCCCTCCCTGCCACCCCTCACCTCACTCCCAGAGACCTTGAAGCTGTCATGAAAGACACCAGTGTGCTTAATAACCTATTTCCAGGCTACCCTGGTATGATAAACATATTGAGCAGGGCAGTTTGTGCCTAAGAGGCTCTGTAGCTGAGGTACCAGTGCTGGCCTGAATGAAGCATTCGCCTCGCCTGGTAACCGTGGAAATACATCACTGTGTAAATAAATGCTCCTTGGGAGGCGCAGCACTGTTTACTCCTGCTCTGAGGAAAAAGGTCATTTAAATAGATGGCACAGGCACAACCAAAATATTTGGGGGAATGGAATGACTATGCTGATCTTTACAAATTAAATTACACCTCTCCTGCAAGCTACCTGATCACCCTCTGTCTTGTCCTCGGGGCATGGTGTCCCCTGATTTTTCTGATGTACAGTCAACAGGCTGTTGAATGAGCTGCCATTTTCCCAATTTGACAGCAATGTCTTTTTACTACTTTGAGCTTGCAGCCCTGCACATCCCAAGTCAGAGTTTAGTACTGAAAACATATGTTGTTTTAATCTGCTTTATGTCTAGTATCGGTAATAACAGCAGCAATATAACGCATTTATTTCACCCAAATGAAAAAAGCCAAAAGCCACTCTTTTAATGATTTTTCCATTCCTGCTGTTTATATTTTTATGATGTCTATTAATTGGAGACTATTAGTAAAACAATACTGTGTACGCTATTTAGAGGCCACGTTTGAAAAGAACTCATTAGCTGACAAGTTGTTACAGAGAAATACTTTGGTACTTTAAATAAATAAAAAACGCATGCACTCCAGCCCAGTCTTCAGCGGCTGGCACTCAAAGGAATTCCCCCATTTTCTGAAAGCCCTTCCATGGGGGAGAAGTGAGCTTACTTCCTAAGGAAATTACTGTGGAGGTGTCTGCAAGAGAAAACCAGGCACCACTTCGCAGTTCTACAACTGCAATGAGAGTAGTCATGAATGAACGCCGAGCCAAAAGAGTGATGCATGTTTACATTATGCTTACTACATTATTCCAGCAAATGCAGAAAGATGTAGCTGCCATGAACAACTGCCACGGATAGCACTTAGTATTTGGGAAAGCATTTGGTTCTGGGTATAGGCTTCTGTGTCAACCTTCTGCTTTAAAAAATCCTCCTCTGGGCAGTCACAGGCTTGGGGAGGCAAATGCTCTGGCACGTAACTCACACTGCAGCACATACACAGCCCCTGCCAGTGTTTTTAATCTGTTCCGCACTGGATTTTCATTTAAAGAAACCCTGCTGCCCCTTACTCCGTTCTGAGATTTTAAAAGGAGCAAAGTCACTCTGCGCTGCTCCAGTGACACAGGGGAGCAGTGGTGGATTGCATGCGTGTTTCCTGGAGAGGTCCCCTCCTCTCTCCTCTCCCTCCCACCTGGCACAGATGGTACTACTGTTTGTGGGACTCTATGATGAACTGGGTTAATGAGTGAGCCATGCTGGAAATTATCCTTAAAAAAAAAAAAAAGAGAGAGAGAGAGAGAAAAAAGACAGTATTTTTAAGCTAGTTATATTCCTGGCTTCATAAGCACTTGCACTGACACCACTCAGAGGACAAAAATGAGCAGGTGGAAGCCTGCAACTGAAAAACAGGCATGTTTAAACCATGCCCCTCGTGTTGAGAAGAAAACCAAGCCACAGCTATTTGTCTTGTGTTTTCTTTGGGATCAGTCAGTGATATTTCTTTTCGTATTGTGAATTCTCTTATTCCTCCTAATCAAGAAGTTTCACAGAGTGATACATTTAGAGAGGCTAAAAGAAAATTAGAAGTTTATTTATATGTTAAGTGAAGAAACCATTTTAAGATTTCTTTCAAGATTAACACATCAGTCCAATGAGCTAGCAGATTGTGCTATAATGCCTGTAATACATTGGAAATCAGAGGCTATTAACAGAAGATGCATTATAAGATGATTTTTTAATTTATATTATTTCTATTTCTTTGCATAGCTTTAAAAAATCAGTGACTTCACTAAGTCCATCTTGAGGAAAAAAATGTTTTCACAAGCAATTCTTGCTTTCTCTTTTCCATATTCTTTTTGTGATTAGTGCATTTTAGCATTCATCACACAGTAAGTGTACTGGCTGAGTGGCTCCCTAAACAGGAGCAGAAACTCACATTGATTAAATTCTTTCAAACTCCTTGACAAGAAAATGAGTGTTATAAAAGAGTGCTGAAATGGAATGATTCAAGTAGTGCTACATTCACAACCTAATTCCTTGAGCTTGCCTGTTTCCTCTGGGCTTAATAACTTCTGAAACCCCCACGTAGGCCAATGCAGAACAAATTAGCCCAGGTTACCTGTAAACCCTGGCACAGGTAGCACACCTACTGTGAAGTTCTGTGGTCAGCAGAAGAGGAGTCTGTGGGCAAACAGGAGATTGATAAGCGCCGTGCCTAATTTCTATATCCATTGTGCAATGTGAGTAGACAAGTGTGATGGCATCCTGTGCTGCTGCCCAGGCACAAAGCCCTCCGTGGGGTAAAGCAAAAGAAAGAGCAGCTTCTGACCGCACCAAGACCTCACTAAATTTCTAGCACAGGCAACTTGGTTATGCTATACCATACCCTCAAGTTAACTTTGAGTTCTTAAACACTCTAAATCTGCATTTTCATCAAATCTGCATCTAATTGCAAACTAAGTACATGCATGCATCAGGTGGTCTTCAAATACTAGTATTCTGCACCTAGACAACAAGGTATGACTTCAGCAAATCTCACCAATCAACCTACTCTGTGGAAAATATTCAGAAAGAAATCATCATAAGCACTTTGCTGTCAATTTTCCTGACCTTTTCGAACAATTAGTCCTGAGGACTTTCAGCGACTGTAGGTAAAAGGCATCCTTCCCTCACGGCCACCCTGGTGTGTGTTAGTGTATTTCACCCTGCGCTCTCCAAGCCTGTTGTGCCTCTAGCCAGCATGTCGGGAAGCCTCTCCCTAGGAAGCTCCCTGTTCCCTTGGTCACCCTCAATGTATTTACATGCCAGAGTAATGAGTGGATGACAAGCTGCTGTTCTTCATCAGAAAACTTGCAGGCACGCACACACACCCCCATTAGAGAGCTTTTAGGAGCAGATAACCTCTGCTTTTTAAAGTCCCACTTCGAGTGGACAAAAAAAAAATTAAGAAAACAGTAGTTGGTAGATGTAAAGTCAGAGGCAGAAAAGAGTCAGCAGACTCTTTGTACAGCCAGGGAAGTGAAGCTGGCAGTTGCATCAATTACAAAGGCAGGACAGGGAGAGTAGCATTAAATATATTGCTTGTATCTGTATTCTGCAGCGTTGTCTGAAAGTCAGCTTGATTAGAGTCTTTCCCTCCTCATGTTCAAATCTGGATACCCTTACATCCACATGGAATGCTGTGAAGTGTCAGGTCTTGAGGATTTTGCCCAGTGTTCACTTGCAGGCTGCACAGGGATAATATTTTTAGAGATCTGGGACACCGTGCATGTACATCAAATATATGGAGGCAAGGAGCATTAGGGCAACTTTTGGAAAAGAGTCGATTAATTCACTTTACAGCAATATGGCCAAAGTTATACTTGAGGAATTTACTGCTGAGGGTTTGCTTAAAAACCAAATCAGTTCCGACAGACAATTTCAGTAATTAATGTGTGAGTTTTAACAGAGAAGTAGTTTGGGAGAAATCTAAGTATCACTCTGGTTTTGCTTTCTATTTTGTTTAATTTTTAATCATACTCTTCCATATTTACTTCCCAACAACAAATTGTCTTGCTCCTAAAGTCTGGCCACAGTACTTTCTATCTCCTAACTGGATTTTTTCAACTCACATTATGTGGAGATGGTCAGGGAAATAAATACTAGGTTATGACTCTGGTAAGATGAGGCTATTTAGCCCTGCTTCGTTGTTCGGATGAGCAGCCATCAACACAGCCTTGGCTGCTGGGAAGACACACAGAGCCTTCTGCATTAAAGCAGCTTGTGAAGCACAGAGTCATTCAGAAACAGACATAAACATCCTCTGGCAAGATATGCACCTGAGAGTTGGTTCTGTGCTTACATAAGATGTACTCTTGTTCATTAAACTGTTACTAGACCTGTGATTACTCCAGATATACATGCCAGTCTTATTTACCATCTGTGTATAGCTCCACTAGGCTACAGCTCTGGCAGCTGGAGAAGATGATATTAGTGAGTAACAGTACTTTTGGCTGTACAGATTGCCTGCAAAAGGACATATAGCCAGTCTTAGACATGTTGTTGAGAAACACTGGGTTGGGGTGTCACCACTAAGGGGAAGTGAACACAAGAAGATAAATAAAATTCTGTGTGAACAATGAATCTACTAATTAGTCTTTCTTGTCAGAGACCAAGTTGCTCAAAACTAATGTTGTACCTACAAAGCATTTTTCAATCTTGTGTCTTAAAGTGGATGACTGCATGATTTTAGCTTCATTTTCTGCGGAAACGGGAAGTACAGAATTATGTAGTCTAGCTGTTCACCGATTTTAACCAGATTTGAGGTAAGTTTCACAAAATACTGCAAAGGGATGAAATATTTCTAGGAAACTGAGAGTCATTAGTGCTTGTTTGAATAGAACAACTTATGTTTTCATTTCCGTATTCAAAGTCACTGCTTCTTTTCTCCTCTTGCCGGAGATGCAACAGTCAGAAGTGAGGCATAGAGAAGTTTTGCAGAGTAAGACTCCAGAAAAGCACAGGGAAGGTAAAACAACCTTTACACAGGGTGCACTACCCATTATGTGGGTGGTAAATAAACGAACTGTATCCATTTCATTTTTTAAAAAATTAATAAAAGTAGGTATGTAACTGCTTTTTCTGATCGAAGACTCTGAAAAGTTTTGTCTTGATTTACTTCATTACTGCAGTTTTTCTGTTCCATTAGATATAATGACAACTACTATTTTCTATTCTTTTTCTATGAGATGATTCTCCTCATCTTTCGATGCTCCTTCTAAGTCAATGATGTTACTGTTGTAACTGAGTTGCAGTGCCGTGCATATTGAAAACAATCTACCTATGTGCCCTACTATCTCCCAAGGTAGGAGCAGAATAGTGTTGATTTTCACATGCTTTCCCTGTTTCCCTTGACTCATGACAGACATACACTGATATGAGTGAGCAGAATGTAATAGGCTCTCTGCATTAGCATTTGGGTGATCTTTGGACTGCAGTAGCTAATATTAATGAAGAATTCATGAATGTCACAAGAGGAATGATTGAATTCTAAACTATGCAACAGGTGAAGCAGTATTATAGTACACTAAAGTTCTCAAAACGATTTGACATGAAAATGGATTCTTAGTGAAAAGCAATGGATGGCTTGATGTTTAAAACAGCAGAATCTTATACAGCTCTTTTGCCATTTCTGGATACAACCCACATGATTAGTTGGTCTACACTGTAAAACAGCAGCCATATTTTAAGGACAACAGGAATGGCTCAATAGTGTATTACAGATGATGAAGGGCGTACTTCTTTCTCCTCTGACTTCATATCAGCCTTTCAAATCTTCAGATTCTCATCTGCAGCCATTAATCACCACTCATGCCCCCAGTGTGGGCTGCTGTCAGGGGGCCATCCTTGTGCTTCTCCCTTGCTCTCGGCCGTTTGTTGTGCCAGCTCTGGTGCCTATATGCTTGTATGGTGGAATAGATTAAGAAACTGATCTGACTGAAAGGTAACAAAAAGGAAAAGACAGGTTATCAGCCCTCAAGAACTTTGCTTTAGCTGGCTTGCTATCAACAGTTCTCAGCCCCTAATCTGGTTTAAATGCTACGCATTCCCGTCGCCTCGCTGGTTACTTTGCTTTAAGCAATGCACATCTATCAGACAATGGCCTTGGATTGATTCATGTACTATAGGACTACAAGACCTGCAACTGTTAGTCACATAAACATTTATTATTTTCCGAACATTTCTTGATCAATGTGTCCTTTTGAACATAACCTCTTGTGCTGGCACCTTTCCTTCAGTATCCTAGTGAAATGGCTTTTCCACCAGTGGTTTTGGAGAACAAGAAACCAATTACAGGGATGTGGATGCAGTCTTAATTACTTCTGCTTAGCTTTGTTTTAACTTATGAGGGAGACTCTTTCCTAGAGTGCAGGGCTAGTAGGCCACAAACCTCTTGTTGCAGCCATATTGCAGCAAACAAACACAGCATTTGTTCCACTTTAGTGCTCAGATGTCATGCAGAATGACAAGATGTTCATGTCGCCCTAAGGACATACAAAGAAATATAATTTTGAAACTATATTAAATGATTCTTAGAGGCATGTATTAAGCACTTTAAAACCAGGAAATCCCAATATTAAATGCAAATTTTCAATCTTCATTCTTGACATTTAAGTATGCACAAACTATGATTCAAATGTAGTCTCATTTTTCAGGTAATAAAGCAAAATATTTCCCAACATTTTATGATTCTGAATAAAATCAGTGTATTGTAAACATAATGAATACTGTTTGAGTAGCATTTGATATATATCACAATCATTACTGTAATTTCAAGGGGATATATGGTTACAAATACTGTTTTACATAGTTCTGAATTACAGCCTTATTGATAAAAGCTAGTCCAGGATTTCACCCTTAATTTCCAGTCTAAAGCCCTGCAACTGAGAGTCATCCCCATATTATTAGACCTTAGGTGGAACCCAGAATATTTGGAGGCTTTTTGTAGTGTCAGTGTCTGCCCACATACTTCTGATAGGCAAAAAACACTTCCTTCAAAGAACATTGTTGTAAGCACAAGTTAAGTGCCTATTTGATGGTTTAAAACTCCAGCAAGTATTAGGAAGATAAAACTGAAAGAGTTACAAATTTTGACATTCAGAACTTTCCATTTTGTTTTAGATTCAGAAGAAACTTGTCAGATTAAACACATCTTGCATGCCCTCAGCCTTACTGAATAAAACCTAATTTGACTAAGGGGAAATGGGAAGCGACGTTTTTGCTTAAAAAGAAATTAGTTACATACTCAGATTCCTGCATCTTTAAAAAGTTTCCCTTTGTGTTTACAAATCTTAGCTGGAAGTGTCTTCCCAGAGTTTTAAAAGCACTAAAGCTTTTAAAAGCTAATGTGGGCACTTTAAAAGCCCACATTATGTTGAATATCTGCAAAAATCTATAGAAAACTGCAAAGAGTTCAAATCTTTGAAAACAGAGATTTTAGTCTAACTGTATAGGTATAGATTTACGTACTAAGCCAAAGCACATACCAATCTGAGCTCTACACAGCAGCATGCAAGATACTAGCAGTCTTAAAAGTAAATTCAATGAGTAAAAGATACTTAAAGCCTTACCATGCAAAGAAAGTCGTTTCCACAATGGACCTTAGTGTAGACATATATTAAGATTGGTCTTCTAAAGAGTAAGATTGATTGCTAAAGAGTAAGAAACTCAGTACTTGCTATACTGTACATCATACCCACTTTTTCTATACAGTTAATTACAGTCAAAGAGCAAATAGTCCTACATATGAACTTCTTCAACACAGACCCAAAAAATGCTTTTTCCTTTTCAAATATAAGTTTTTATAAGAAAAGTCTTCAAACTATTTCAGAAATCTTCCGTGAGTCCCAAATTCATTGTAAAGAACCCTTCCTTCCATAGTGCTTTATGTTTACTGCCTGTTATTTTAAATGCAGCCTTTATATTACAAAGCTGCAGCTTAGTTTCACGAAGCGCTAAGTAGGAGCAACTATTGAGAACCACTCAACCAGTGCTAGCCAAATATAACCATTGATCAGCACTACTTGCCTCTTAAAGTTAGGACCTAATCCCTAATGTGATCCCTAAGAAGCCTCTACTCTCTTTGGTGGTTTTTTTGCCCTTGGAATCTATTGCTTTCTTCACCACAGAAAACAATTAATGTCTCTCCCCGGCTCCCTCAGTTGTGTCACACCCAAAATTGTAAGCAGAGCTGGAGGGATCAGTTCAGAACAAATACAAGCTCAAAGCAGGCATTGCTGGCAGTTTGAAAGAGTATAATTGCTTTATTCCATTGTTTTCCTCCTTTTTAATTTTTTTTTTTATTTTTTGGCCTCACACTATATGTTCTGATTCCTGCAGGGACTAGCAGTAGAAGTGGGGAAATGGTGTAATAAAAGCTGCTTACAGAGACTGTTTGCCTGCTCAGAGGCACTAGAAATCTCATGAGGATCCCTGCATACATGAGGTTTTCAGCCCAATTGCACAAACTGAGGAGTACATTCAAAGTTGAAGACCAATATCCACACGTCAATTGATATTATTATTTATATATTTGTGATGTAAGAAGAAGAGGTTAGGTAAAAGTGTAGAAGAGTCTTTCTTTTTCAACCTTCAGATTAGCAATGGATTTTATTAAAGGTGCAATGTGTCATTTGTACTGTGATAGCTTAGAAAAAGCATTAGGTGCGATCATAACCTTCTTAAAGTAGGCACAAAAAAACTCCCATCTTGATTAAACATAAAATAAGAAAGCTACCCACAAATAGATTCCAGCTCATTGTCAAGCAAGAACACTATGTTCCAAGATATCTTAATTCGTCCTGAAAACGTGTAAACTTAAAGAAAGCAAGGTCCCTTTGCTCTCCAGTGAGATTGTGCACAGCTGAAGTAAGCCAGAAATAGCTGGAATGCCATAAATTCAGACCCTTTCATCTGAATTCACTTTCAAGTGTTATCAAGCCCCTAAAAGATAGTCCCTATCCTAGACTTCAATTTAATACCTAAACACAATGATGTTTGTTCAAACCAGTCTCCTGAAACACATGAAAACTAAACATTTTTCACTTAACCACCTTTTGCCCATCAGATTATCACAAGAGCTCTCGGGGTCTTAAATTCCTTCCCATAATATATATCTATATAATGTCCTCTGAAGACTAATACGGCACACTGAACTCAACCTTAGTATTAAGTCCCGTACAGTGTCACTGGCTTTATTGGAATTGAGTTTGTAAAAGAGTTTAGCTCTTTATATGATCTGAAAACTTCAATTTATAAACACTATTTGCAGCTAATGTCATGTTTTATGGGAGGTGATCATTGTTTTACTGAAGAAATTTACTTTCAGCAAAGCCTTTCCTCCTCTCACGAAATATCCTAGTGCAAGGAAAATCAGTGTTTCAATGGCTCAATTTTTCAAACTGAAGCTTAGTGAAAACTGAGGAGCTTGTTTGGAGGGTTTGAGAAGGCTCAGGTATGCTCATGGATATTTCTGTCACTCTCCCCACTCCCAACACACCCCCCATTCCCCTCTCCCATTTCTGTTTGCTCTTCTCTTTTCTTTTCTTTCTTTTCTTTTCTTTTCTTTTC
>BJBW01004271.1:108823-123356 GCA_004320125.1 Scolopax mira
TTTTCTTTTCTTTCCTTTCCTTTCCTTTCCTTTCCTTTCCTTTTCTTTTCTTTCCTTTTTTTTTTTTTCTTTTCTTTTCTTCTTTTTTTTTCAGATGCAAGCTGAAAGAGACATGTGGGGAATAGACTTGAGAAGAAGAAATGTTAAAAGTAATCACGTGTAGGTTTGGGTGGCCTGGAGGCTACTTACCATAATTTCAAAAGGTGCTGGCTTCAGTGACAAAACCAGTCTAAAAGCTCCTGTCCCAACTCCCACCTATGCTTGTCAGTTCAGAACAAGATCTTTTTACCCAAAACTATAGCAACCAAAGCAGCCCTTGATTTTGAAATTTCAGTTTTCACTGTGGGCTAAAGAAGTACCCTGTTCTGTGAGTTGCTCCAATGAATTCAGTATTTAGAAGGTTCTATATGAGAGAAGATAATGGCATCCTCCCCTCAACCTGCTAATACTTTGAAGAGAAAGGGATGTAAAAACTTTCATTCTACAGCTTAGATAACAACTTATGATCACTAAACTTTTCTTCATATAATGGTCTATGTATCATGGTATCCACATTTCTCAGATTTTGTGGAAGAAAAATACAGATTATTATATATTTGGGTTGTAGGTTTTGTTTTGGGGTTATGGGGTTTTTTTGCTTTATATCCAACTAACATCAGAAAACACAAGTTCAGAACAGCTTCCTTTTTGTCACAAATAAAGGAAGGGTTCTATGGTCGCTATGAATTC
The DNA here is from genome assembly GCA_004320125.1 of Scolopax mira. NCBI lineage: Eukaryota > Metazoa > Chordata > Aves > Charadriiformes > Scolopacidae > Scolopax > Scolopax mira. The sequence goes on from BJBW01004271.1 coordinate 109,553, forward strand.
TAGACTTTAATGCATTTTCACTTGGTGTGTTTCCTACTTTTCCTTTCATATAACAAAAGCCTGTTCCAAAAAAGACATTTATTACATGGCAAGAGTTAACAATTACTCCCTAGTGATACATATATAACTTCCACGACAGTTTTGCTCGGTTTGTAGGCCAACGGCATATTCCTTAATGAAAGAAAGAAAAAAAAAAAAGAGTTGCTGTTATGACGCAGGTGCTGAAATCTCAGCAACAGTTTCAGAGAAATGCGAAACCCTAGTAAATCATGGCTCCCTCACAAGGCAACCAAGGCAAAGGATTTCCCCAAACTACTCTTATTTTGCTAAGAGTGTCATCTTGTGGAATTCTTGGAACACTCTTCATCCCTGATTGGCAGCTGAAGAGGAGGATTAGTTTTCCTCCTGGTGGAGTAATCCATTATAACTGAGGGTGATTGCTTTTAAGAAAGCAATGTGTCAACAAAACCAAAGAAAATGTGGTTCTCTGACATCTACTACTAATGAGACACCATTCTTTTGTTTGTTCTCCAGAGGTATTTCCTAATGACAATGTTGGAGAGGGATTTGTTTGTTTTTTAACCTACAGCAGCTGTGCAGACTTTGATATCAAGCTGTTATAGTCTCAAATCAAAAGCCACTTAGCACTCAAAGGACTGTACAGGGTTCATTACACCTGATGGGTCTGATTCCCACTTTTCTACTATCACAGTGATCCTCACTTACAAAGCTCAGCAGTGCTGATAATGATAACCTTAACAAAAACATACATTTTCCTCCCCTTTCTTCACATTCTCTGGTTTTGTCAATCTTTCTACGATGCCTGCTCTAGGCTCTGGCACTGTCAGATAAATGTCAACAATACTAAAAAATGTCAACTCTGAGAATGTAATGTATTTCCTGTAATCAAAACTCTATTCCATGGCAGTATGCCAAAAAGCAATTTCATTTCTCTTTAATTATTTAAAGCAAATCATGTTATAAAACATTCTTTCAAAGTAATATGCCACAAAAATATGGGTTAGAAGCCTTAAAGCTATTATGTAGCTTTGTCAGCAGACAAGGTCAACTTTCAAGGTATGGTTTGTTACAATTCATTGTTTAGTGGCTTAAACTTAACCTTGTGTCGCTCAGTCCAAACAGCTTCTATATAAGATAGTAAAACTAAATATAAAAGTCTGGAATGGCTGCTAGCAGGAGGTCTGAAAATACTGCTCTCCTTTATTTGCTATGTTTCATGAATCGTCGCTCTAGGCAGATATCTTCTGTTGGTCGCATACAGGCACCTGGCTTGCAAATATATTCTTTTTGAAAAAGAGAAGTAAAAATAGATATTTCTGAGTATTCACAGACTCTGAACAGAGACTGTTTCTTACATAACCTATGAACAGGGCAAAATGAGCAGTTTTACTGGTTTTGAAAGTCACAATTTACTCTTTAACTAGCCCATAATACTAGGACTCACCCAAATGGAAGTGCTCTGCTGAGTAAATCAACAGCGCTACTTCATTCAAGAACAATTAATTCTCAGTGAAGTCAACACAGCTGGAAATAGGCCCATGGTTCTAAAAAGAAGAGTTTTTCTAATCTTCCACACAGGTACCACTTAGCCTCATCTAGCAACTGAATTATTGCTCAAAAAGGTATCAACAAGGTTTTTTAGAAGGGTGGATTCTACCAGGATATAAACACTCAGCTATGCAAGGTCTCAACTTTTTAAGCAGATTTTTGGTCATTTGTCTATTTGCAGAGGGGGGTCCTGGCTGCCTCTGAAGTGGAGGAAATTAAATGCTTCCCAGTCAAGAACACAGTGTATAAAAGCTTATAAAAGTCATAGATCACTGACAAACTGGAAGAACCACTGTCACTACTACCAGTGCAAACTGGAAATAGCTGTTTGCAAAACGGCAGAAGCTCCAGCCTTCTGCCCAAACAAGAAAGCAACTTTTTTCCAAACAAACCTCAGTTGCAATAGTAGCAATAATAATGAGATGTGGAAACATGAGTAAACATTAAGAATTGATTCATAAATATTTATGCATGTGCCATTGAGTAATGAATCCTAGCCTATTTGTCCAATTTGTTACAGATGAGTACAGAAGAACTCAATAGCATATGTCACTTAACTTCAGTAATATGGATGCTTTCTTAAGTTTTTCATTTAATGTGTGCCTGTAGTCCAGAAAGCCAACTGCATCCTGGGTTGCATCAAAATAAATATGGCCAGCATGTCCAGGAAGGTCATTCTACCCCTCTACTCTGCTCTAGTGAGACCCCACCTGGAGTATTGCATCCAGCTCAGGAGTCCTCAGCACAGGAAGGACATGGACCTGTTGGAACAGGTCCAGAGGAGGGCACAAAGATGTTCAGAGGGCTGGAGCACCTTTCCTATAAAGACAGGCGGTATGTAGAGACAAGATCAGGAAGACCAAGGCACAACTGGAGCTGAAAACCTGGCAAGGGATGCTATGAGTAACAATAAGGACTTCTACAGGTATGTCAACCAGAAAAGGAAGGTTAAAGAAAGCATATCCCCCATCATGAGCAAGAATGGCAAACTGGTAACAGACAAGGAAAAGGCTGAGGTTTTCAACAACTTTTTTGTCTCAGTCTTCACTGGCAACCCTTCTCTTCACCCATCCCAGTTGAAGAACCAGGCAAAAACAGGAGCTATGAGAATGAAGGACTGCCTGCTGTAGGAGAAGACCAGATTCAAGACCTTTTAAGGAATGTGAAGGTATATAAGTCCATGGGACCTGATGAAATCCGTGCACAGGTCCTAAGAGAGCTGGCAGATGAAGTTGCTAAGTCACATTCCATTATATTGGAAAAGTGACAGTCCAGTGAAGTTACCACTGACTGGAAAAGGGAAAACATAACTTCCATTTTCAAAAAGGTAAAAAAGAAATATCTGGGGAACTACAAGACAGTCAGTCTTACCTCTATGCTCAGGAAGATCATGAAGAAAATCTTCCTGGAATCTCTGCTAGGGCACAGGGAAAACAAACAGGTGATTGGTGACAGCCAACATGTCTTCACAAAGGGCAAGTCATCCCTGATAAATTTGGTGGCCTTCCACAATGACACTACAGCATTGGTAGATAAGGGGAGAGCAAGAGACCTGGACTTATGCAAAGCGTTTGACATTGTCCTGCATGATGTCCTGGTCTCTAAACTGGGGAGACACAGATTTGATGTATGGACCACTCAGTGGATCAGGAACTGGCTAGATGGTCATACTCAAAGGGTTGTGCTCAATGGCTCAATGTCCAAGTGGGAGCAAGTGACAAGTGGTGTTCCTCAGGGGTCGGTACTGGGACCGGTGCTGTTCAACATCTTTGTCAGAGGCATGAACAGTGGGATTGAGTGAACCATCAGCAAGTTTTCTGACCAAGCTGTGTGGTGCTGTTGACACAGTGGAGGGAAGGCATGCCACCCAGAGGGACCTGGACAGACTTGAGAGGTGGGACTGTGCAAACCTCAAGAAGTTCAACCAGACCAAGTGCAAGGTCCTGCATCTGGGTCACGGCAATCCCAAGCACAAATACAGGTCAGACAGAGAATGGTGGGAGAGCAGCCCTGACGACAAGGACTTGGGGGTGTTGGTGGATGAGAAGCTGGACATGAGCTGGCACTGCACTCTGGCAGCCCAGAAAGCCAGCCGTATCCTGATCCGCATCAAAATAAATATGGCCAGCAGGTTGAGGGAGGTGGAGCCCCTCTACTCCACTCTGACGAGACCCTACCTGGAGTACTGCATCCAGCTTTGGAGTCTGCAGCACATGGAAGGACATGGACACGTTGGAACGTGTCCAGCAGAGGGACACAAAAGGATCAGAGGGCTGGAGCATCTCTCCTATGAGGACAGGCTGAGAGCGTTGGGGTTGTTCAGCCTGAAGAGAAGGCTCTGGGGAGACCTTATAGAAGCCTTCCGGTACCTGAAGGGGGCCTACAGGAGAGATGGGGAGGGACGTCAGGGAGTCTAGAGATTAGGATAAGGGGTAATGGTTTTAATTTGAGAGAGGGAAGATTTAGATTAGATCCTGTGAAGAAAATCTTTCCTGTGAGGGTGGTGAGGCACTGGAACAGGTTGCACAGGGAAGTTGTAGATTCCTGGAAGTGTTCAAGGCCAGGCTGGATGAGGCTTTGAGCAACCTGCTCTAGTGGGAGGTGTCCCTGCCCATGGCAGGAGGATTGGAACTCAATGATCTTAAGATCCCTTCCAACCCGAATCATTGTATGATTCTGTGATTTAGTGAATATTTAGCAGCAGTGCATTAAAGTGTACTTTTGTATTAGTGTAATAGTATAATGAGTGCTAAGACTTTATTTACTCATTTACTAGTAGATTAAATAATACCATTAATAAGGAAAATGAAACTGCCAAAACAAATGCAGAAAGTGTATTGTGATGCGTGATTCTTGGGGGAAGGGGAGAGAATTGCTCTGTGCATTCCTTGTCTGCTTTACAAAATAAAAGACAAATTTTTCCCATTGTTATTTAAGAGGAAATACTCTACCACAAGACTGTCTTGGGTTACAATTTATAATACAGTATTTTTACACAGAGTCATTAAATATTGTAGAGAAGACTAACTCGCTGCTCTTCGCCCACTGGAACATGAAAATACTTGACAAAATGAAAAGGCAAAGAAACCATGCAAAACACAACTTCATAATGTTACTGAGGCAAATAGCTGACGTGTATCTAGGGGAGCAAAATGCTACAGCTCACTTAGCAGCGATGAAATGCCAAGAGAAGTCTCTTAGTTCTTATGCTTCAGGGCCTAAACACACCAGCAAAGGATGAAGCAGATTTCTTTCCTGCCATCTATAGTTGAACAACCAAAAACCTCAAGTGGGGAGGAAAGTTAGACTTTTCCTGAACAGTTTGGCATTTGGATGCACCAGACTTTTCCATAGCTGAGCTGACAGTTTTTTAAAATGAGAATATGTGGAGGCAGAGATAATATCTTTTATTAGTCCAACTTATCCCCTGGAGGGAAAAGGATAGCTTTCGGGTGAACAAACCCTTATTAAAAATTCCCTTCAAAAGATGCACCTGGGAACTGAAATCATAACCACAGCAGACACTAGAAGTCCTAGATTCTAGGTTTTAGGGCATACTTCCCCTCTTCCTCCAGCTTCTGGCAAAGTTTTCTCCTCGAGCTTCTGGCAAAAACCTCTGTGTGTTCCCTAGGCCATAAATAACCCATTTCTCAACTATCTTAGGAGATAACACCTCTGAACGCTTCTCTACTCCAAAAGCCCAAATACCTTTCCTCTCATTTCTAATTAAATTCAGCAAAATTAAATTCACAGGCATTGTTCCTAACTTGCACGTAACTTTGAGGTTTGCTGCTATTCTTTCAGAGATGAAGAAAGGTTTGTGTACCCACAAGTTTGCCTAAATTCCCAAGCATTCCACTTGTTCCAGATATAAAAAATCACTACTACTTACAAAGCTGCCCTTGGGTATATCTTTAGCTCAAGATGTGACCCCAACATACGACCACCACCCCCACTCTATTTTGAATGTAAAGTACGGTTAATAGCAAATGATGGCATAAGAAATCCCCTTCCTCCTGATGGCCACCCCTCTAGTCCTAGAAGTACTACAAGGAGAAGAGTAGATTGCTTAGCCCTTCCATAGCACTTCCTCATGTGACAAACACATGGTCAGCAAAAGCCTAGCCAAGTCTACAACTTATTGAGGCCATTACTGTTTCAGTAATGTTCACCAAATTTCAAGTCCCTCTTGGAAGAAGGGTCCCTCCCTCCTGTATGGAGAGGTATGGATGTGGTAAATGCTTGTAAATGCCATGGAAACAGAATATTCACAGAGTAACACACTCTTTGACATATCCTCTTAACTATATGTCCCAAATGTTCATTTATGAACATGGTTTCAGTAGGTACAAGGTGTGAATCCATTTCTTGGATCCAGACAAATTTGTAACAACCACACATATCCATGGTGTTTCTTCTGTTGCTTTTCTGTACCATGTGAAATCTTTGGTCCCACAGAGACAGTTTGCACCGTATCTTTTAGGTGCAATACTTACATATTGCACACTGACATTTTGCATTACTTTACACCACTTTCTTTCACTAGCAGGATAATTGCTGACTTTTTTTGTGACTATTCTGCTATTTTGCCTCCCACCAGCTTAAGTATCAGTACTGTGGCTACATGGCACGGTTAGGCTAGGAACTGTGGGCACTATCCTGTCCAATGTGTGGAGTCAGAAACCCATGAAATTTACTATCAGGAGTTATGATGAGTTTCTCTGGAAATTTTAAGATTGAATGTGTTGGGTGAGGGGACAGACTGAAGGATTACAACCATGACATTTATGCACCCTCTACCCCTGCTGTCTTTCGCTTCAGTAATCTAACTTTGTGATTTATCAGTGAGGCTATAAAAAGTGATGTGTGTTTTTCATGTACACTTAAAAGATGCTGTAAAATGTCTTTTCCCATGCTCTTCCAACTCTTTATCATTGACACAAGCCCCACATTCATGGAAAAAAAAATAAAATTTTGTAGGCAAAATATCCTTCTTGCTCATGATTTTTGATGCCTAGCCTGATTTTATGCAGATAAGAGTCAGACTCTTAGACTGTTTAATGCAATCTGATCATGAGACATTTCCTAACAGATTTGCTTGTCTAATGTTTTCATATTCTTGATAGTGAACATATGACTGTAAGATACACGTTGTTTTCTATTAGTGGAATTCTCCAACAGGAGCAATATAGATAAAACATGGCTAAAGGCTATCCAAAAAAGTTGTGTGAAATCACTGAATCCAACCATGAAGCACATAAATGTGCATTATAAATGTGCAAACAGAAATATCTGGGCAAATTGGACAAAAGTCTATGGCAATATGAATATATTTTTTGCAAATAGAAAATCAAATATGACCAACTAGAGGAACGGGATCTTCCAATAAACAGTATGTGGCATATCTTCCAAAACACACCATTTATTTCTTGCGATGCGCCCTGTCTGGAAGTAACACTTGAAATCCATTCTCTCAGCTCTTGTAATGATACCCAGCCACCAAACAAGATCCTAAAAAGGTAGTAGTAAATTTCTGGAGTGTTCACACCCTCTGTGTAATACTGAAGAAAGTGTTGCTTTTAAAAAAAGAAAATCGCTGTGCTCTTCCCAAGTAACATTCAGGAATTATGCGCTGGAGCTAACTTTCTTGCTTTGTGCTGCTTCACCACCTGAAGGCTGACTTTCTAGTGACCTCTAGCAAGAATGAGCAGGACGGGAATAAACCTTTCAGAACCAAACATATTAAATCAGGTGCAGCGTGGGGCGCTCTGCAGCCAGGAGAAAACTCTGCTCCTCTCTCCCTTCTCTACACATCCAGCTATATATTTCTTTTGACAAGGAAACCGCAGTCTGCCACCTGGCACCTTTCACACTCTTGCCTGGTTTTGAAACCCAGGGTGGGAGAAGGGAGGGAAGGGAGAGGTGGAAGGAAGGAGCGCTCCTCTGTGCTGCGGGGGGAGCTGCGGGGCCGGGGCAGCGGAGCCGGGGGCAGGGGTGCGGGATGGCGGCACGAGGCTCGCCGGTCCTTCGCTTTTTTGGGACTGTTTTATTCCCGCCCACCCGCACCTCCTCCCCCCCCCGAAGTTTATTGTAAAGGGGTAACGTTTGCGGGTTCGTCACGTGACCTTGACAGGTCCTGCCTATTGAGAGCCAGACCACCCACATGGAGGACGATGGAGCTGCTTAATAGAAACAGGCATGTAATTGTGAGGCTTTCCAGCACTCTGCAGAATGCCTGCAACCTAGGAGGGTTATTTTTTTACACTTTCAGTTCCTTTGGAGTTAAAAAAAAAAAAAAGGAGAAGGAGAAGAGAGGAAGAAAGGAGGGAAGGAAGGAGGGAAGGAAGGAAGGAGGGAAGGAAGGAAGGAAGGAAGGAAGGAAGGAAGGAAGGAAGGAAGGAAGGAAGGAAGGAAGGAAGGAAGGAAGGAAAAGAGAGAAAGAGAGAAAGAGAGAGAGAAAGAAAGAAAATAGAAAAAAAGAAAGGAGAAGAGAAGAGAAGAGAAGAGAAGAGAAGAGAAGAGAAGAGAAGAGAAGAGAAGAGAAGAGAAGAGAAGAGAAGAGAAGAGAAGAGAAGAGAAGAGGACAGAGGAAGAAAACACTGATGTCCCATTGAAGCCGCCAGCGCCAGTGACGGAGGGCGCTCCCAGACCTCCAGCACGGCTCCCCAGCAGAGGCTCCGGCGCGGGCAGCGATGGTAGGTGCAGCCCCGGGGGGGGGCACGGCGGGGCGGTAGCGGGGCCGGGGGCGGCGGGACGCGGCGGGCAGGGCCCGGGCGGGGCCGTGGGCCGGGGGCCGGGTCGGTGTTGGAGGGTCTGCGCGGGCCCTCGCCGGGACCGCTGGCGACTTGGGCCCGGAGGGGGCGGGGGTGAGTGTCCCTGCGGCCGCCGGGGGAAAGGCGACGGTGGGAGACCGAGGCCTCCGCTGTGCCCGGCCCGAGAGGCGCCGGTGGTGCGGCAGCAGGGGCTCTGTGCGGCCCCGGGCGGGGGGGGGTGGGGGTGTCAATGGCTCCCCCCGGGGCTCCCCCGCGGACAGACGTTGCTCTGCCCCTCGCTGGGCCGGCTCTCCGCGCCGTGGCGGTGCTGTGGCTGGGAGCCGCCGGTGGGGACGCCCGGGGAAAACTCGCCACTGAAAGGAAGTCGCTCCCGCGGTGTCTTCGTGTAGCCCAGGACGGCGAACGGGTCCCCTTAGACGGCACCTGTGTGGGCTGCAGTACAGCCAACCTGCCGTGTGGGGAGCAGAAGCCCCTCTCGGGCCAGGCTCACCCCGTAGGACGGGGGCCGCGGGGAGGATGCGGTCTTCTTTCTGCTCTTTAAACGAGATGCACTGCCTTTCCCTCTCTTTGCATCTCAGACTGAGTGCCCACAGTCGGTGGAAACTGATGAAAACATGTAGTTGTACGGGAAAAGGTGGGGTAGTGGCTCCCTTACCCTTCCCAGCACTGAAACACATGATGTGCCTGAGGTTAAATTAAATAGGGCTCCAGCCTCCGGCTCCGGTGCTGGACGCTGCATGCGGCCGGTACCTGTCATCGTCGGGACCAGCACAGCACTGCTGTCATCCGTCTTGTGTGTGTTGCTGCTCCCAGGGGTTGGGGGCCAGCCGATGCTCAGTGGCACATCTCCCCCCGGCCACCGCCTCAGTCCCAGGGTGGGAGGTAGACTTAGAGGGGAGTGGGGGCAAAAGTGGGCAGGGGAATGGGGGAGATGTGTGGTGTCGTCTGGTGGTTTTCAAAAAGCGCTGGAGCCAAGGAGGGTATCTGTCTGACAGCTCCTAACCAGATAGCATCTACCAGTTCTGGTCAGAGGGTCTCACATCGTTTCTGCACCAGTCTGATAGGTGTATCTAATTTCTGGTTAGGGCTATTAGGCTCATTATGTATTAAGGTCTGGATTATAAACCGATGCTGTATCTGGACAGGACGTAGCATTGTTGAGAAATGTCAGGGCTGAGGAGGGAGGGGGAGGAGGAGGAATCCTTTAAAATCTGTTTGCTTTCAAGAGCCAGCAGATATAAAACTGGCAGCCCACTCTGAATTAAAATGTCTTGGGCTTCTCTGTTTTTATCCTTATTTCACACACACATGCACACACACTCACGCACTCACACACACACACACCTTTTATTTTGCTCTGCCTTTGCCACAGTGTATAAAGCCCTATTGAGACATGTAGGCGTGATGTGTAAACCGGATTAGCAGTATTAAAGAAAGACATACAATGAGCCTGAATTGTTTTACTTCCTTTTCATTTCTCACGCCTATATCTCTAATAAATTTGTTGCTCCAGCAGTGGGTCAAAGAGATCGTGTCGCTCAGCTTTTTTTTTTCCTGCAAGACCCGATGGCAGAGATCATGCAAACGAACACCCTGCCTCCTGCCAAATGCAAGACTTGAGCTCTATCTTTACGCAGATCTGGTGTTGTCTAAAAACCGTTCAGTGTAACTTTCCCTTCTCTTTGCACATTAAAGTCCTGCAACCGGCACGGCATTTTTGCCAGGAAAAGAATCTGTTTTGAAGATGACTCGGGTTTATAGGGCTGAAGCCCCCCGCGGAACATGACAAGGTCTGCTAGGACTGGGATGCCCTCCAGCTCTTGGAGGGAGAGGGCTGTTGCTCCCGCCGCGGTCCTGCGCTCTGCCCTCCCCATCCCCTTCCCATTCCCTCCCCATCCCCCCCTCTATCCCCCCTCCCCCGGGAGTTCGCTGCTGGGCGGGAGGAGCACAGAAACCTCGGAGGCTCCTCCGGAGGCACGTTTCCCCGCAGCCCTCCGCGGAAGAAAATGCCAGCGCTCCTGGGTTGGTGCTGTAGATCCCTCATTTGCTCCTTTGTGGCGTGCAGAGCAGCTTTCCATTAAAGGAGATCAGGGGTAATTAGCCGCATTATTTTGACAAGTTGGCTCGAGCAGTTCCCTTTCTTCCAGGGCTGAGGAGGGGAAGAGGACTAGCTTGGTGCCGCCGCCTCCTTCCTCAGGCGCGGGTGCTGCGCGGCGGAGTGGGCCCCCGACGCCCCCCGCCCCCCATGGGCTGTAGCCCCCGCTCGCCCGCTGGCCGGCGGGCCACTGCCAGGGGGCAACGCAGAGGCTCGGGCTGCCCTGAGAAACCCAGTGATGTCAAAAGCCAGCGTCAGGCCTGCGTCTGGAGCTCAAGGCCCTGGCAAAGGTGTGCCCTCGTGCAGCGTGAAGAACGTGACGAAAGACGAAAACGTGAGGGGATGGACAAAATCGGGTTGTTTTCCCGCAAGTTGTTCTTCTGCCGTGGGCAGCTCTCTTGTAGCCCAGAAGAAAGCCGAAGTGCTGGTGCTTTCTTTCTGTGCTGTTTCTTTATTAAGGTAATCAGATGCTCCAGCAGTGCGACACTCTTAGTGGCGTGTCCACAAGTGACGAGCAACCTGGAAAAATGTGTTAAAAGTAAAATCAGTGTAAATACCTGTTAGCCATTGTTAACCTCTATTGGATTTGATCCCTCATCTGGCTTGAAGAAGTATAAAGCTCTGCAGTATTTGGGGTTATGAGTACAAAGGTGACCTGTGTAAGAGGCAGAGCATTACAAAATGAAGCCACTATGACCCAAGCCCTGAGATTCTTGTACAGCAGCCCTGGCTGTCCAGGAATTGGGAGAACCAGACACAAAAGGTTGCAGAATGCGGACACTTTGGACAAGAAGATACCTTCCCAGGCCTTCACCACAGAGCAAGTGTGAGATAAGAAATCTGAGGGACCCCTGCAAGTGGCTGAAGATGGAAAAAAAAGCCGTTGGTGTGGAGGAGCAGTTGCATACACAGGACATGCATATCACAGCCAGCGGTGCTTACAAATGTAAATAAGGGCAGATTGATTAGGAACAACATTATCACCAGGAATGTAGCATGCAGGCATCAGCTATGAGGTAAACTGGGGGCAGGCACTGCTCTGACCACCCAAGTGGAGACTTTTACACTGACACTTCTTCCTTAAAGGAAAAAAAAAAATAATACAGAAACAAGGCCAATTAGATCCCTGCAGTAATTCATCTCTTGTATATGCTTAAAAAAAAAATAGTAAAAAAAAATCCCTCCAGACCACAGGGAGAGAGGGGAGATTAAGATAGCACTTGTTAAATTTGAGTCTGCAGACTGGGTTTTAGAAGCAGGAGGACTTTGAGCCTGGGCTATTGTGTGAAGTCGAGCAGGCAGGAGGCAGGCAGAGCACGTCTGGGGGCTCAAAGTGCTTGAAGGGACACTCTTCCCCAGTTTTGGAGCCTGCTGGGAGGCTGAACCACAACGCCTCTCCAACTCATCCCTTCTGTCTCCATCACCCACCCCTGCCACCGTATCAAACCCAGTGAGGCTGAGAGGGGCAGGAGTGGCACACTGAACTGGCACACAAGTTTCTAGCGAGATGGACAGTCACTTTCCCAAGAGGAAACTGGAATGGGAGGTGGGTGACTGCACCCCAGGTGCGAGTTTCAGCCTCCAACAGCAAACAGCCTTCAGCCCCGGTCCCCGTAGGTTTCCTTCTCCACTTCTACATGTGCAAGTGCCACAGCTTCCTGCTCCCAACAAGCTTTCCCGGAGACAGTCCCGTGTGGAACACAAAGCTGGGCCTTCTTGGAGGCAGGTGTGGGAAAAAACAGGGGTGTGACGGAGAGGAAAGGAAAAGGGACCCCCCCCCTCACTTGCAAAGGCCCTGTGCGTGGTAGTTTCACGCAGAGGATTCGTTCACGGCCCGCTCCCTGCCGGCGGTCCCGGCCCCGGGGCGCTGCCAGTCCTCGCTGCCGGCGCCGGGGCTGTGTGTCTGGCAGCCCGCCCGGGGCGGCCCCGCCGCCGGTGCTCGCCAGCCCCGCCGAGGCTTTGCCCACGGCCTCCGCTGGTGCGTGGGAGAGGTGCGCGGTGCCAGCGGGCTTAGCGGGCGGGACACCGCACCGGGCAGGGGGCTCCCCGGGCTGCCCCTCGCATCTGGGGTCCCCGCACTCCCCTCTTTTTTCCCCTGTATTTCTTTCCCCCCGAACGCAATGAACGCAGAGAGGGCACGACTTGCAGCCACGCTCCTCCGCGGGCGCGCAGCAGCCGCCCTGCTGGGGGGGGCAGCCCCCCTCCTGAAGCGCCTTCCCGGGCTGGTCGCGGAGCCACGGGGCGAGTTTTCCGCGGCCCTCCGCGGCAGCGCGCCGAGAGTTCCGCCGGGGCACAGAGCCTTGGCGGGGAGCGGCGCTGGGGGCCGAGGGGCGCAGCCCCGCGGCCGGGGGGGGATGCGGGCAGCTGTAACGGCAGCAATTAACGGCTGATTCTCAATGAACAGAGACGGGGAGAAGCGGTGCCAAAAAGTAAACAATCGCGTATAGTTCAAGAACTGTTTAGCGCGGCCAGGCAGGCTGCGTTTCGTGGACTTTTTACACTAAAACATATTAAAATTGGCTTTCCTCGGGTTTCAGTTAAAGAATGAGACCTAAGTTGAAACAGGCTAGCTACCGCACGGCGTTAAATCCCTCAAGTGTTAAGTTTTCATTGTGTTTTTCTAACTGGACGGTGTGGTTTTCTTGCAAGGAACTAAGTCTCCTCTTTAAAAAAGAGAGAGGGAGAAAAATCTGGCACTTTCTACCGCAGTATCCACCACCCTGTCATTATTTCTGCAAGCCTGGGAATTCAGCTCGGACCTCCCAGTATTTGTTTCAGCTTGAGGCCAAGGTGCCTCTAAAAGGATTTTCTTTTAAGGGCTTTAGAAATCGTTTAATGCTGCTTTTCCCCTGTTTCACTCTCTTTTTTAAAAAAGGGAAAAAATATATTTCTGTATGTCGACCGCGAGAAAGTTCCGCGCGTGTATTTGTCTGCAAGCATCCCGGGCGGGGGGGGGGGTTGGGGGGGGGGGGGGGGGAGGTGGTGAACAAACAAAACAAAACAAAAAAAAAAAGAGAAAAGAAAAGAAAAAAGGAGAAAACTTTCTTGAAAAGAAAACTAAGAAGGAAGAAGGGGGGGCGGGGGGGGGGGGAGGCATTCCTTAATGGAAGTATTGCATGCAAAGAGGGCTGGATCTCTTTAAGGCTCCCCCTGAAGCTGGAGATGCACACACAAGGGTTGCCGGCCTGGGTGGTCTCTCTACTTTGGTGAGCTGTTGCTAAGCAGCTAATAATAGTCATGTTTGCTGAGTAATTTCTGCCCTCCCCGAGCCAATCGCCTCGCAGAAACCCAAGCCATCTGACAGCCCCGGGGGCGGGCTTTCAGCTTTTTTTTTTTTTTTTTTTTTTTTTGCTTTTTTTTTTTTTTT
>BJBW01004271.1:123401-135901 GCA_004320125.1 Scolopax mira
CCTCCTCCCCCCCCCCCCCCCCACCCCTCCTCCTCTTTATCCAAATGGAGAGAGTCCTTTTTTTCTTCTTCATCTCATCTCTTGAGCCGAGGGGCTGCAGCTCGCTGCTGCCGAGCACACGCCGGGGGAGAGCGCTAGGCAGCCGCCTGCCCGCCGCCGCGGCGGGGCCGACCGCCGAGCCCCGCCGTCCCCGCGGCCCGCGGGAAGCACGCCGGCGCTGAGGCAGGATGGTGCAGCGCCGCGAGGCAGAGCAGCAGCAGCCGCCGCGGCCCGCCGCGCCGCCGCCGCACCGCCGTCGCTGAGCCCCCGCCGCGGACAGCGGCTTCTCGGAGGCAGCGGCGGCCGGAGCAGGCGATTTCAACGGGAGCGAAGGAAAGCGCGGCGGCGGCGGCCGGGGGAGCCCGGGGGTCGCTCCCGCCCGCCCGCCTGCCCTCGCCGGGCGCGGGGAGCGGCCGCCTCCAGCTCGGGGTCCACGCGCGATGTGGCAATGGGAGGCGCGGGGAGCGACTCGGCCGGAGCGGCCGCGGCGGCAGCCGCCGCCCCGCGCCCCGCATGAGGCGGCCGCGCCGCAGCAGCCCCACCAGCCCCAGCAGCAGCAGCAGCAGCCCGCGGCCCGCAGCGCCGCCAGCCCCCCGCGGCCCCGCCGCGCCCCCGGGCCCCCGTGCCCCGCCGCCGCGGCGGCGGCGGCGGCAGCATCAGCTCCCCCGGCCCGCCGGCGGCGGCGGCGGCAACATGGCCTCGGCCGGTAACGCGTCGGAGCCGGAGACCAGCAGCAGTGCGGGCGGCGGCGGTGGCGGCGGCGGCCACCCCAGCCGGGCGGCGAGGAGCGGCGGCGGGAGGCGGCGCAGGACCGGAGGGAATCGGCGCGCCGCGGCGCCCGACCGGGAGTATCTGCAGCGGCCAAGCTACTGCGATGCGGCTTTCGCCTTGGAGCAGATCTCAAAGGTGCATTCAATCTTCTCACTCTTTCTTTTTTCCTTTCTTTCTTTCTTTCTTTTTTTTTTTTTTTTTCCTCCTCTTTTCCCAGAGATACGCGCTAGTGCTGTTTTTCGGCGGGGGAGGAGGGAGGTGGCGTGTTTTCTCGCGGGGGTGGAAGGAGGAGATGGAAATGAAACGGCCACCAATAAAATGCTGGGAAAAAAGAAGAGGGACGTCTGTGACTCTTCAGTGCGGGAGAGTAGTGCCCTCCTTCCCTCCCTCCCTTCTCGCAGCAGCCTGCCCTGCGGTGCGCCAGACCCGCGGAGCGCTCCTCCGCTGAAATTTCCCGAGACAGCCGCGGCTCCCTGCCGGCCTCCCCCCGACTAGCCCCCGGCCCGCTCCCCCTCTGCTTCCTTTCCGCCTCTCCATCCCCTCGCAGCCGCTCTCGGCAACACCCTCTCTCGCCCAGGAGACGGGGGAGAAGGCGGGCGGCCGCTTTCTTGGCAGAAGTTGTGCTTTTGTGAAGTTCCCCGCCGAACGCCGGCACGGCGACCGACCCTCGGGGGGGGTGTGGGGTGTGTGTGTGGGGTGTCCCTTTCTCCCCTGAGGGAGGAAGCCCGCGGCGGTTTTCTTTCCCCGGCGATCGGAGGGGAAGCGAGGGCCGTAAACAAATTGCCACCGCGGCTGAGCGGCGGGGGTATGGTATTGTTGGCGGGGAAGGGCTGGAGGTGCCGCAGAGCCCCGCAAGCCCGGCCCGGCCCGCGCGGGGCGGAGGGACGGGCCCGGCCGCCAATCTCCGGCCGGCCAAAAAAAAATGTTCACAGTAAACAACCTCGGAAAGCTGCCTTGCTGCAGGGATGGTTTCACTTCACGGAGCAGATTTCTAGGCTTTGTAAAGAAGGGGGAAAGGAGGAGGAGGAGAAAAAAAAAAATCCATGTGGCTGCCCTCTTCCGTTCACAAATATTGTCGTAACTTACAGATGGCTGCTCTGCTTCCTCATTCAGATCACACAGCGTCTCCAAACTCTATGGAAATGAATCACTTATGATCTTACAGAACTGCTCACCACGTGGGTCCTGCCTCAGCACCGGACCCCTACTAGGAGCTGGGAACGGGGGAGAAACGGCAGCGAACTGCTACCGACTAGCTTTCCGTTACCACCTCATGTCCCCCACCTTCCCCCTAGCCCTCCAGAGGTCTGAGGAGAGCACGAAAAGGGACTTTTTCTTGTGGCTGTTGAGGTTCATTGGAAGTGGTTCCTTCTGCCTTGGTGCTGTGGGTCTTGTCTCCACGACTGCTTCGCAGCCCACGCCGCTGGTGGTGCCCTGGGCAACAAGAGAAGCCTAGTGGGCAGCACCAGAGAGGCTGCAGGGCTCTGATGCTCTGGCACCCCCCAACCCACACGTTGGTCTGGGGTGAGGGTGGCCGCTCAGTGGGGCCGTGGGGCGAGAGCCCTGCTGGGGGAATGTCCGCCTAAGCTGCTTGGGGTGCTCCATCCTCGCTCCCAGGGACACTGTGTGTGTGGGAAGGCGGCCCGAGGGGCACAAGTAGCCTTGCTTTTGGGATGGTTTGGAGGGCTCTCCCCGTGTGGGTACTACTGGCCCGGCTGGGGGGGGCGGCTCTGCCCACCTGCCCCGGGGCGAGGAGGTGCGCATCCGGCGGCCCCTCCACCACTGACATCTTCTTGCCTTGCAGGGGAAGGCGACGGGCCGGAGAGCGCCACTGTGGCTGCGAGCGAAGTTTCAGAGACTGTTGTTTAAACTGGGCTGTTACATTCAGAGGAACTGCGGGAAGTTTTTGGTTGTCGGCCTCCTCATATTTGGGGCGTTCGCTGTAGGATTACGGGCAGCTAACCTCGAGACCAACGTGGAGGAGCTGTGGGTGGAAGGTAAGTCCGGGGCGTGGGGAGGTGGGGGGGTGGCCGTGTCTGCCCTCCCTTCTTTCCGCCGGCCGGGTGAAGCCCGCTCGGTCGGCGGAGGCCGGCGGGCCCTCTCAGCACGCCGGGGAGGGCCGGGCCGCCGGCGGGGCGGTTGGGCGGGCGGCGGGCCTAGGGCCGGGGCGCGCACGGCCGCGGGCGGCGCGTACCACTTCTCCGCCGACCGCGGGGGTGTGCGTGTGTGCGCGGAGAGGAGATCTGAGGCGACCGGCCATGCGCTCCGCGGAGAGGGCGCCGGGGCCCAGGCGGCCGTTATCCGCCCTGACCTGCGGCCCGCCGCGTCCGTGCGAAAGGGCTGTGTGGGACCGGTCTCCGCATCCCCGTGGGCGGTGGGGGGCAGCGGCGCTGGCGGGAGGCGCCCCTCCGCCATTTTGGGAGTGCGTGCGCCCAGGACTCAGGGGGA
This sequence comes from Scolopax mira, assembly GCA_004320125.1. Classification (NCBI taxonomy): domain Eukaryota; kingdom Metazoa; phylum Chordata; class Aves; order Charadriiformes; family Scolopacidae; genus Scolopax; species Scolopax mira. The sequence continues at coordinate 126,660 of BJBW01004271.1, forward strand.
GGGGGCGGGCGGCTGTGTGTGGTCTTGTTTTTTGGACAGCTTTCAGCAGTGGGGGGGAGCGCTGGTCTCGAGGTGGGGAAAAAAAAAAAAAAGGGGGAAGGAAAAAAAAAAAAGGAAAAAGAGGGAGTGGACGACAACAACGGCAAAAAGGCTGCCGAGGCGAAGCGGAGCCTGTCCGGCTGCGGGCGCCGGTAGCGGCCTGTGCCCGAGGCGGGGGCGCCTTCTCCCGGAGCTGCCCGAAGGCGCCGGCAGGCGGGCTCGGTACAGGAGGGGAGCCGTACCGGGGGGCTGGGGCTTCGCGGGCGGGCTGTCGAAACAGACACACACACACACACACACACCGCCCCCCCTCTCCACCCCGGAGAAAAAGACCAGGGGTGGGCAGAGCGGCGCCCCCCTGGCAGGCTCCGAGCGTCCCTCGGGGAGCGGTGCGGCCACCCTGCTCGGAGAGACACGGCTCCATCCAGGCTGTCGCGGGTTTTGGTTTGGGGGTGGGTGTGTGTGTGTATGTATTTTGGTTGTTTGGGGTTTTTTTTCCTCCTTTTTTTTTTTTTTTTTGTCTTGGAGGAAAATACTGTTTACTTAGCATCCCATTCCCCGGTTAGCTGGAAACAGAGTTCCTTGACTGCAGTAGTTAACGCTGGGTTTATGTCGAAGTTGCTTGCAGCAGAATTCGGCTTATAAAAGTTAATATGGAAGGCTGCATAAATAATCAGTGCTAAATAGCTCACTGTATGTGCATGTGTGGAAAAGCTACTTTTTGAGTGAAAACAAAGTTGGCGGCTGTTACAAAGGTGGTCTGTCCTGCCCTGTGGATGAATTAGGGTATAGAGGACCAGATTCCATCCTGGCGGATGACAGCCATGTTGGGGTCAGGATGAGGTTCACGGGTCGTTTAGTGAGTATTGGTTTATCTGTTTTGGAAAATAATGTGTTGCCAACTGAACCTTTTTTTTGGTCCCTGTAGTCCAAGAACTTTTTTTTTTTTTTTTTTTTTTTTTGCTGCAGGAGACCAAAACATGAGATCTGCTGCCCTGAGAAACAGATCAGGCAGCAAAGGATCTCATCCGTAGTCAGAGATGTGCATTCAGAGGTTGTACTGGTCAGTAGGTCCTGTGTGCCTTAAACACGAATGCAAATGATTACGAACACTTCTTTCCCCCCCCCCCCCTTTTTTTCCTTTTAAGTCTTTGTGAAGTGGTTGTGACAAAGTTGCTGTTGTCAGTTTTTGCTCATATGTGTTTTCCATCTGCTTTTCTGTGTTTGGTAAATAATACGTGGTTGTAGTTCCATCCAGCATGCTTCCCTGAGGTTTATTATCCTGATATTACTAGGGTTCACTTACTTGGAAGGGTGATTCAATCCCATTATAATGCCACCTGCTTCTTGAGCCGTGTAATACCAAGGATCTACTTGCTGATGCCTGTATGACTGCCCTAGCAGTAATAATGCAATTCTCAGGAGAAAAAAAATACAATTTTCAAAATAGCCAACTCTGAAGTTTTTGTCACTGAGATGGGTTCATTGTACAGAGTTCATCTAAGTAATTTCACATCCACTGACTTTAGTTTTCATGTCAGAATTGAATAATGTGAAAAAAAGTTAAAGTTCCGCAGTTAGAAACTGCTATATTTCTAGATTCCAAAAAAAAAAAAAAAAAGCTAGTGATTAAGATATTAAGATGAAATAAAATATTCTGGATTTCATTTAAATTAACCTCTAGTCTCCCCATTCTAGCACTACATGGTGATCTACACAAAAGAGCATGCTAAAATGTGCATTCTTGGTCGAGATTCTCTGAATGTTCTGCTCATGAACAAGAGTGTTATAAAACTTAACAAGTAGCAATCCTACTGTGTGAATTTGAGATGGAACAGGTATAGATAATATGGAAAATGCTGTTCTTCCAAAGCAGAAGTGGAAAACAGTGACCAAACTAATTTTTCTATGCTTGTATGTATGTATATAACAGCTTTAAAGTCCACTCCACTGAGGTTTTATATATATATACACTAAGGGACCCTTAGCATATACATATATACTAAGGGACCCTTTAGATCAAGGTTTCTTTTAGTAGAAGCAGTGGCTGAATTGCCCTGTTTATTTCAATTGCTGTCTTATTTTTTACCTTTTGTTTTCCAAGAGTTTGAATGAACTAGGCAATGTTGGCCAAATATGGTAGATTACTTGGATTATATGTCAAGTAACAGTTTTGATTTGCTGCTGAAACTTTTTACAGTTATTACTGCTGAGTAAATTGGCAGTATTTACATAAAGAGACTGTTTTTGTATGGTGTATTTTTGAATACTGTGGAGCATGGAACATAATACAGCACTGAAGTTTGCTGGAAGTAAATGGTTGCTCTAAAACCATAACACAATTAATTAAAAATAGTAAAGTGAAGTTTGAATGAGTTTTAAGACCATGCACATTCCAAGATAAATGATTAGTAGTCTGGGCCTGAAGCTATTATAGCTGAAATATTTACATAAGAAGTTTAGAAACCCACCTGGTAGGCAAACTTTGAAAGAGAGAAAAAGAAAAACAGATCTCCAAAACATCATTCTTTCAGTTTTTCTGTAGTAGTCTTCCTCCTTCAGAATTTGTGCCAGCACTCTTGGCCTTCTCTGAGCCTTCTGATACCAAAGTGGCTTTTCTCTCAGCTTGTTTCTTGGCACTAAGTGTTGTGGAGTAGCTTTTTTTCTCTCTCTTTTTTTTTTTTTAATTTATTTTATTTAAAAAAAAAAAAACCACAATCCTCCTGTGGCTGCTGTTCAAAGCACTTCACTTACTACTGCTTGTCCAACAGTATGCTCTCAATCCATGCTTCTGTCTTGTAATCTGGCTTTTTGGCAGTTTGACTAGGACACATACCTGTTTCCCCTCAGCAGGTCTGTCATCCCCGCCTGCATACCTTAGTACTTGTTTTAGTTCCTTGGGCAAACTGGCATTTTAATGGCAGTTCTGTTATCCACAGCCATTCAGCTTTAGTTGAACCACTATATGTGGGTGTCCATGCGTACTGGAGTTGTGTAGACTGTTTAGCATCTTTATACATTGTGCGCCCTTGAGAGAAGAAAAAAGACTTTGCATTGATTTCCTCTGTGACTGAATTTTGTTGGTCACAGATGTGCTTTTAGAAACATCCATTCATAACTAGAGAGTCCTGTGGATGGAAAAGAGATCATGACCATATCTGGTTATGTTTTTTGCTACCACTCTAATAGAAACCCTCAGACCCTGTGTGTGAACAGCAGTCACATATGTAAATTCACAGCCTCTGCTTCTGAAAGAAGGTAGTTTTGTGGCTCCAGGGGTGGTTTTGTTAAGTAGAGCTTGAAATTTGGCTACTGCAATGTCTTGAGTGTTGTTAATTGGAGCAGCTCATAAGGGGAGAGATGGTCTAGTCCTGTTCATTGATAATTCATTTCATGTCACCAGTGTCTTTTTTTTTTCCCCACCAACTTTCTTCATTACTTTTTCTTCTTAGGAGGTTGAAGATCATGGTGTTCTTTCATTCTTTTTTTTTTTTGCTTTCTGCATTTTTTGCATTAGCTGTAGTTCAGTCAAGCCCTTCCCTCTTTCAGTAGTCGTCTTCACAAAACTAACCAAGCTCTAGCATGCAGAGCCCCTTCTTTAAGCTGGTTTGAAGGAAGAGGGTGGGATGGTGCAGGTAGGGATAAGATATCTTGCAGGGGAAAAAAGTGTTCCAGTAGCCACATAGTTCAGCTTTAGTACTTGGAACAAAGGGAGTGTGTTTTAATTGTGAGTTAGGACTGAGTCTGTGTGGCAGAAACAGTTTGTAAGTGAAGTTTTAAGCTATAGGTAGTACTGGTTCCTTTCGCTGTAAGGGGGCAAAAGTCACTTACTGTAGTATTTATGGCTGACTCATCTTAAAATGTGTTAACCTACCTGTGCAACGTAAGAATGAGGTGAAAATGAGGAAAGCTTGTGAGTGATGCAGGAACCAGTATTATTTCCATTGATTGTCAGTTTGCTTAACCCAGTAAGATCAAGTGCAGGTAGAGAGGAGAGCTATTCTTAAGTTCTGCCTAAGGCATCAGTTAACTTTACGCTAGTATTCTTTGGAGAAACAAAAAAACAATAGTAAAGGAACAGATCTTTGTGAATTTATTGTTTCAAGGAGGCAAATTTATGTGAATGGGCTGGCGTAACATGTTTGGTTTGAATACAGTTAGCAGGAATTGACTCATTGGGGTATAATTCCCTTTTCCCACAAACATGCACATTTGTGCACAGCAGTGAAGTGTTGCTGTTTCACATGTGCTGCATCACCACGCTGATGCCATGTCAAGAGCAGAAGTTAACTCTGCTGGAGAATCCCAGGTGGGGTGTTGGTAGACTCGGTGACAGTCTGTGAGGTCGTCACTGATGATGCTATCATCAGCAAATCCATTAGTTTCATGTGAATCAGGTGACATGAGCTTACTTATCTCTGAATACTGTCTTGCACTGTGTTGCATCCCTCAGTTCGTAATGACGTTTCGTTGAAAAGTGTTTCTGTAGAAAATTTTGAAGTCTACTATTTTGTTTGCCTTAAGTGTGATTATTTATTATGCAACTTCTGAAATGGGAAAGTAGCAGTGCTGTTTCCACATAATGGCTGAATGATGGTCATCTGGCAACGTTTTAACAGTTAGTGGCCAAAATGGAAGAGTGTTTCAGTCCATGCTTCTGTTTTGAAAAGTAACATCAAATTCTAATATTTAATCTTTATGTGATGTTTATGGATAAAAACATGGGGACAGTAGGTGTTGCGTTACTGTGAACTTGAGCTCCCTTGCTTTCCATATATCAAAAAGTTGTTTAAAGGTTTTAGTCATATGGATGTTTGATTGTCTTCTTTCAAGGGCCTGCTATTAAATTCAAAATCACCGGTCTCTGTTCAGAGTTCCATCTTAACAGATGTCCACGTCACTGCTCAGAGTTGGTGTTTCTTGCTGAAGGAGCACATCAAGATGCTGCCCATCAAGAAAATCCCACAGCTTCACTGTCTACAATTCTCTTTTTCTTTTGTAGGAGCTTTAATGAATGTGTTACATGTACCATGTTACCGTTCTTCGGTCATTCAGAAAGTAAAGGCTGAAACCCTGGACTCACTGAACATAGTGCCAGAACTTGGAGTGACACTGGTGTAGCCAGGCCTTCACCCATGTACAAAGCTGCAGCAGATTAACAGTGTGCCCCTTCCCTACTTCTTCTGGGAAGGGTGAAGGGAGGATCTCCTCCTGTAGAACTGGCACCCCCCTAAGCTCTCAAGTGTCCAGTGGCACGGGTTCTTCTGCCTTTCAGACTTTACAGGCATTTAATTTACTCCAGGCCGCAGAAGATTAATCTTCATTATTATTTCCAAACTTAACACACTGTTGCCAATATCTGTGCCAGAATGTGTCTTTACAGATCCTTGTTTGGTGTTGAAACATGTATTTAAACAGGGCAGTGCTTTTGCCACACCATTCCCTTCTTACTCTCTTCTGAGCTTTGAGCATCATCTTGCACCCTAGGGATGTTGCTGCTTGCAAACAGGGTGTGAAAGCATTTCTGTAGTTCTGGAGAGCTGGGAGGTTTTGGTACAGAAATCCGGAATGAAGTAGAACAGTTCAAAGGAACATTGCTTTGTTGGTGGTTCTCATGCCATTGCTGCTGAGCTGGAGCAGGGGGAATGTAGGTAAGCACAGCAGCTAGCCCAGCTGTAGAGCTGGCTGGTGCTGGAGTTGTAGTGCTATGTGGAGGTGGTGTCAAGTGATTTGAGGTCTATTACCAGCTCCTGTTACCTACGAAGTAGACTTTTTTTTTTTTTTTTTGGTAGAGAATTATTCTCATTATTCTTCAGCAGACACTGGGTTCAAACAAGAATGAATTCTAAAAGCTATGGACACTCAGACTTGCTTTCAACAGAGAATGCATTAAGGAAAATTCTAGCTCCTCACCCCGACTCCATATATTTTCATGATTTATTTTTTCCAAAGGAAGGGATGGTCCAAGCCCTGTTATTAAGTAGTATTTGTGGTGTTTCCCCAGAAAGTAGTGATACTGCGTAGTATGCATGTAACAGTTCCTGACTGCTCAACAAATTTAAAGGCTGTGGCATGCAAGTGGATGTTTCAGTTACACATAACAGTTAGAAGGCTCCAAAATATGACAGCTTCCAGATGTATGAACCGACTGATCCCTTTGTTTAGATTATGCACCACAGCTGATGCCTAGATTAGTGCTGGCTGGACAAAGCTATGGGAGATTTGTCTGGTTTCCACAATGCCATGTTTATATTTCATTTGGATTTCTCCTTCAAAGCTGACCTCCCTATGACCTGTTGGAGCTGTGTCCACTAGGATGCTAGTTTTAAATGTGTCTGCAACTGCTTTCATTTTGGTATCTAATGGAACATGTTTTCGTTTTGACAGTCCTGGACTTTTATGCACAATCCTTTTAATTTAACAGTGAATAGCACACTTCAACCTATGAGCACCCAGGTAAAACTGTGCTTGTGAAGTTTTCTGACCCACAGCTAGCTTTTTAAGAATATCCTGATCAATTAAAACAGTGTAAGTTATAGACCTTGTAGGGCTGTTCCTTGTCAAGCATTTTCTCCTCTGTGTGGAATTCAGTCTTCCAGCCTTTTTCTCTCACTGCTTTTTCCTTCTGCAGATGATGGTGTGGATATACATGGTTCTAGCTGCAGGTTTTGGAGTTCTGTGAGAGCTGGAGTGCAGAAATTTATGAAGAAGTTCATTATTCTTTGTGTCTACTGTACAGTTACATATATTTTCTCATCATCCTTACTTCTCTTCAGTACACCTTGGTTCTTCTCATTTGTATAATCTGTTCTTCCTTGTATTATGCAGGAGGGCTTTCCCTCCTGTTTATGAGTTACTCTACCTGGGAAAAATCTGAAGAAATCAGTTAAAACTCCTTGAGGGCTAAGTGGTGCTTCTGCAGTAAATCATGTAGTCCCCTGTCAGAGTTCAGAAAGATAAAGATACACAACATTCATTATCACTTACAGAAACGGTATGGTTTTTCTTGTGTTGATGCTTTACTGGAGCAACAGATTCCCAACATGGTGCCTCATGGTACTCAGCACTTTAAAGTATGGTTTCTGTACTGAAAATGTTTTACTCCTGTTTTGCATGGTCTGTGGTATTTTATTTTTCATTTACAGTGTACTAAAGATGACCAATGAATACTGGATACAATAAACTATGTTCATCCTTGCTGTTAATTGAGTGACTTTGACTTGGAAAAATTTTTCATTTTATATTACACTAGAAAAAGATGGAGTTGCAAAAAGTTACTTTGAATTCAGAATTTAAAAATAAAATCTATTTTTCTTAATTAGGTTTTTTTTTCTGCATAAACTTAGTTTAGTATCTGTAAATATAATTTATGTCTTATTGTTTTTTCTCTGTTATTTTCACTCAATACCACCTTAGTTGCTATGAACATCCTGAGTTTGGCAGAAGTTGTAGTTTCATGAGGTAAAAAGCACTTTATGGAAACTGCTGACCATATAGATGTTTTGATGTATGCAGAATTTTAATTTTGGTTTTTAGACTGAATGCCTTGGCTTTAAGTTCTGCTTGGTTTTGGAAAACTTAGTAACTTCAGTGTTTGAGCAAAATATATAAGAGGTTAGGGAATGAGCAGAACCATAAACCTGACTCTTTCTGCAAAGGTGCTGTTCCTTTAGAGAATTGTACTGAACTTAATTCCAGCTTCAAATATACAAGTAATCATTGTATATTTGAAACATCTGTATTTGAAACTCCTTATGTGCAAGAAAAAGCTGGTATTTTTAAGGCACATGTGCAGTGTAGTACACCCATATACCTGAAGCTGGAACTGAGCCCTTAAACTGTAATATAGTCTACGTTTCTTAACAGTGAGATAAATTAAAAGAAACAGCCTTCTCTTGTTTACCAGTCTGATGCATTTCTGCTTTTCAGTCAGTAACCAAAAACTAAGTGCAGCAAACTAGAAATGAATACTGTTAAGTCAAGCTGTATGATTTTTTTTTTCCCCCCTTAAATCATTGCTTAAGGGCTTCTGGCCCCTAGCTTAGGAATCCTGCCCGAAAATGCCAGATGTATTACACAGTCAAGTATTGCAATGTAAATAGTGTTCTGTGCCATGAGAGCAGGGTGGTCCATCTCCTAGTTAAAAAAAAAAAAAAAAAGAAGAAAAGGGAAAAATCCACACGCTCTGAAAAAAGCACAGTAGTTGTAGTGTTATTTGTGTTTTTGGCTGCACAACCAGTATTTTGGAGCTGAAAGAACACAGATGAATTAGTGCTTTGGACTGGCAGATATGCTAGAAATTCTAGAAAGCAAGATGTATCTTGGCTGAGGATGCTTAATTTAGTCAAACAGGCATGTAATAAGTAAAATATTAAAGTAAAAGCCATTGCTGACAGGCAAAACCTGTTACTTTACCTTGTTGTGAACAGCAGACTCATGCACATGGAAGCAGGGTGGCCAAAGAATGGGAATTAGGAAAGGCAGAGGCAAGGGTTCTTCTTCACCTCATGCTGTACAATGGAAAGACTGTGTATGTTACTGCACCTTCTGAGTATAAACATTGCTGGGCTCTTCTTTTTTTTTTTAATTAAATAGCCTTTGCTGCGTGTTAACAATGGCTTACTTTCCAGCATGCTTATCTTTTTCAGATGTGGTAGTGGATACAGGAGGTTTATTTGCACATGTTTACCGTTTTGTGTCTGAATGTGTCATTTCATAACATTTAAAACTAGTTGAAAGGAGATTCCACAAATGTGACCTGAACGGAAACTGCCATGGGTGATGCAGTAATCAGATTTACGTTTGGGTTATCTGGCAAATCTGTGAATTGCCATAGCTTCCTTGGGTGTGTGCAGAAGGGAAAGGGGTTATAGCAACTTATTTGTATGTGATAAACTGTATTTAAATAGCTACAGGAATGTAATCCCTATGCAGATCTCAGTGTCATCTCTGCAGTGAGATAACCAGAAGAAAAATAAGCTTTAGGAACTCATTTAAACCTCTCCCTTCCTGCTGACACTGTGATAACATTAAAAAAACTCCTATCCATGACAAGTTCAAATTTTTCTTCTGAAGTTACCTTTTCTGTAAAAGGTAAAAAAAAAAAAAAAAAAGCTGTGCAGGTAGTTAAAGAAGATGCTTTCTTGCAGCGGTTTTCCTAATGAGTTTCCCCTGCATTAATTTTATTTGCCTCTAGAAGTGGG
>BJBW01004271.1:137038-168495 GCA_004320125.1 Scolopax mira
TTTTTTTTTTTTTTTTTTTTTTTAATGTCTCTGTTACTTACTGCACTTAGGGGGCTAGGAATTAAACAGTCTTGAAGGTGACAGTATTATATGTAATAAAATCTCAACAGTGCAACAATCTTCAAGCTGCATGACTGGTTTTAGACTAAGTGCCAACAGTTCCTCTGTGGTTTTGTGTGTGGGTTGCTACACTTATTCCCCAGGTCCCTCCCACCTCCTAAACCACCAAATTCTTTATAAATTAAAAATGACTAATACAGGTTTCTTGTTTTAAAGGAGCACAGCGTTGAAGGGTACACATCTTTTTTTTTTTTAAGCAGTTGATGGGGAAATCTGTAAATCTCTTTGTTGCTGTAAACTGTTCATTCATATATTTCACTTGCAATTTTCCCTCCCTGCCCCCTTTTGTATTTTTTGTGGTCAGCTATAAGGAGTGGTGGTGTTGACAGAATATAGTTCACACCACACTGACCTTGTGATGAAACTTCCTCACAGCCGCAGGGGGTCCTTATGAATCAGCCCCTAATCCAGCTAATCCCGCTTGCAACAAAATCATGAAAGTGGCTCCCAGCTATGTGTGTTTCCCTGCACAGATGCAGCGGGAAGGGGAGGCCCTGGAAATGCACCAGGATGGCCGTGCCTTGCTGTTCCTGGGCAAGGAAAGGGGCTGCCCTGGCCTGCAGGGAGGGAAGGGAAGGGTTTCTGCTGTGGTCAGGGCTGAAGGCAGCAGTGGTGCCTGTGGGAGGGGGTGCTGAGGAGGTGCAGGGTCTGATAGAACCTCCCGTGTGTCTGGGCATCTGTAATGGCTGGTTCAAAGGGGGCACGGACCATTGTTGCAGTCTGGTGGGCTTTGGTAGCGAAGTAGAATTCCTGCATGATCAGAGTTGCCCAAAGTGGAAGATAAAGCTCGTGTTGTGGGGTGTGTTTGGTCATTTGTTTAGCTTTCTTTCCCAGCCCTTTCTGCTTCGGAATAAACTTGGCCATATGGTCGCCCTCTCGGAGCGTCTGAGGGGAATCTCTGATTGCATCCCGCACAAAATGAAATGCGCTCTTTACTGCTGCTGTGAATAGCAAGCAAACTATGAAAAATGGGCCTCCTGACAGATGCAGCACTGTCTTGGGAGCTGGTGGCCAGTAAGAAATATCGAGGTGGGGGGAGCTGTGACAGGCAGCAGGTTCGGTGCTGGGGGGAGTGCTGACCTGACCTGATTGTGTCCAACAGTGAGAGCAGTTCTGCTTCAGTGCAAAGCCATTCAGAAGGAAGCTGCTTAGGCAACAACAGATGGTTCAGCAAGCAGCTGGTAGGGAATACTTGAAAGAAACTGTACCCTGTTTCATAACATGTTCATTCCTTTCATTTTTCTATATGTTAGTTTTGCTCTCTCCTAAAAGCACTATTTAGGAAACAGTATCCCCTAAAAGGTTCTGGATGAAGAGTTTTTTCATTACTGTTTGCTCCTTTAAAAAAAAACCTGCATTCGAATTTTGTGCTGCTCCATGTACAGCCGAAATTTGTGCTATCCCAGGAGTACAGATGAAAAGACTTAAAAATGCTGCATTTAACCACACAGGAAAACAATTACATATTTGAGGAAAGGGCACTGAGAGGTTAAATGAAACGTTGGGCCTAGAGGAAAGCTGACTGCTGTGGAACAACACAGCAAATTGTTTTTAACATATTACCCAGCAGAAGCTCTTATTGAAGTTAAAGTAACTTAAAACAATTATATTCAGCTGCTTTGAAATCTTTAGGTTTAGACCTTGAAGTCCCTTACATACCCTTCTCAGCAGAACTCCTGGAAATGTAGTCACTCTCATGTACAGTTGAGGATTTTGGGCTGTTATGAACTGTGTTCAAATATTTGTTTATGTAAATTCCTGAAAAATAAGAATTCAGCTTTACTTCTCAGCAGGTGTAAGCGGTTACATGTCCATAAACTGTTGGAGAACTGTAGTCTGTATTAGTTGCCTATTCTCCCTCTAGGCCGTCTTCTTGATTTCTAGGAAAAAAACAAAGCCTAAAGTCCTTTGTTCCTTTGCTACTTCAGCCAGAAAATTCAATAGTTGGGCTTCTCCACCAAAAGCTGTGGCTTAGCTCTGACCTGAAGGGACCATGTCGTCGGAAGAAAGGATAGTTTGCTCTCCAGGTCCATTCATTCCTCAGTCTCTTTGTTGGGATGGTCAACAAGGATGCCAATTGTGACAGTGGTTTTCTATAATATGGACACCTGCCTGCTAGGAAATGGACTGAGACCACCAACTCATTTCACGTAAGCTAGCAAACAGCTGTCAGATGGTAAACAACTTGTGGTCACTATTGTTCCTGGCTGGATTAGAACCAGTGACCCAGAGGTGAACAGCTTATACCATGTTACCAAGGATGTGCATCGCAACTCAGTAAGCAGCTACTGCATTTTATGTTTAATTGGAAAGTTTGAGTTGCGTGCACCCATTTTGCATGGACGTTTCAAAGCTGCTTGCATGTTGATTTTTTTCCAGTTTGTACTGTTTAATTTGTTTATTTTGGTTTGGGTTTTTTACTGCACTTTTTTCCAGTTTTGCAACCCAGAAGGACACCAAACAAGAAATCTATCAAAAGATGTCTTTTTTTTTTTAATTACCTGTCTGTTTTACCCAATCAGAAATAATAATTTTCTGCCTATGGGCAATACAGATGCATACTTGTAAAATTAGATTTTATTTGATTTTTAGAATGAAAAGGTTTTAGCTCTTAAAATTGCAGGGAAGGTTTCCCACTATGAGCAGAGGCAGCTGTTGTTGGGCACTCTTCCTGAGTATGCAGAGAGGTTTGTGTCCTTGTCACAGCTCTAAACTTTGTCAAACTGTGACAGAATGAAAAGCCATCTTTGATGTGTGTTTTTATTTTTGCTATTCGTAATCATGTCAGCATTAATGAAATTTGTAACAGCAACACTGGAGTCATCCCCACCCAGCATGTGTGAGGAGAAACTTATGTGATGGCTTGAGAGATAAAAAGCAGCCTTTTGAAGTGCTTTGGCAGGGTTTTTTTGGGGTAACTCTTCTATTCTGTTTCTAGGCCACAGTCTTTTGCTTTTGCCTTTGCCTTTTTTTTTTCCTTCTTTTTTTTTATTTTTTTTAAAGCCCAAACTAAGAACCTGGTGTTACCTATTGTGACAGAAATGGTTGAGATGGTCACATTGCTCCTAGGTTTTCCTAGAAGCCAGTGAAACTAAGGAGAAACTGAAGCTGGTTAAATCTTCACATTGGCATGTGAAGATATTTTAGACAGACAGTGTTCTCTTGTTGGACACTATAATGGGGGAGAAGTGGAGAGTGTCCACCTGGATGTTGTCAAGCGAGATGGTGGGGGAAAGGGAGGTGTTAGGGCACAGGCTGTGGTAACCTGGGCAGACAGAACTGTCACTATTCCATGTGAGCTGTACAAATGCAGATACGTGTATTCAGCAGAGTAAATTCTGTGTGAGAAAACCTAGGCATGGCATGGAATTTCTGACTGCCTGTGATGTAGTGCTGGCATAGATCATGTCTAATTACATGATAAAGATTATAATTTTTCATTGAGCTATCGAATAGTCCATTGAATAATGACATAATCTCTTAAAGATGCTGATTGCTGACTACTGTGTTCTAGCTCTTGTAAGCTCATCATTTCTCAATGGATGATTTTTTTCTGTAGGTCACTCCCTGTGAAGTCTTTATTTGCAAAGTAAAATACATGAGCAGAAAAAAAAAATCGTTGCAGGTAGCCAAAACTTTTTTGTAATGTAATCCTAGTGGGTTTACGGGAGCCATTCTTAGCATCCATAGAATATCAGACACATCAAATATATATGATAATGTCTTACAGTCATTAATTAATATATTCAGAAATCAACCGTGTAATCCAATAGCAGTTCTGACTCTACAAGTAGACAGCATTTCAGAAGTTTACAGTAGACATGGCAACCAGTCCCATTTCTTGCACTGGCTAAACTTAAATTTCAATGAAATAGTCTTGCACTTCTTCATAGTGAACAGTTTTACCCTTGTACTTGGCCAGTCAGGACTAGAGAATGATAATTCTGAGGAAGGTGCTGTCTTTCCTGCTCTTCTGTCAGAATGTGAACTAATACTGTCTGTGTGCAGAAAAACTACATTCTGTTCCTGACAAAGAGCAGCACAGACAAGCTGAAACATCTGAGAAGAGCGGGAAGACAGAACTCCCTAGAGAGCAACAGGAAGCTTTAAATCAAAAGGCCATTATTTTTCTGTGCCTAATTAGAGGCAGGGTAATCTTAATATCTGCCAGAGAACTTCAACTCTTTATTTCAGTTTCTTTATAGGAGGTTTCAATCCTGTGTGAGTAGTATTTGACTGCTGTGTTTTGTTCTCGTGAGGTCTGTGCTCTCTTGTCAGCAAAAATGGAAATTGTCATTGGTGTCATTTGTCTTCTGCTATGTGGCAGGTGTGAATACTTCTAATCTTGGTATGCAATTAGGAGAGGGAGGGAGGCAAAGCTGTGGCTGGCTGGTGTTATGTGCATATTATTGTAATGGACTGAAACTGCTTTCATTTTGTAGTTTTTTGAGTAACACCTGTAGAATACATAAACAGAAATGTAGGTGGGAACAGCACAAGGAGAGACTTAAGGAGTAGAAGGAAGTGGAGTAGAAGGAAGCCCCTAACAGCAGTCAAAGTTGAGGGAAATAGGCTGTGTAGGATGGAGAGAGGTATGAAGACAAGAACCCTTCCATGCTCCCATCCTGGGAGAGAGAGGATGCTGAAGGGTGAGAAGGTAAGGTGCCCACAGCTTTCCCCAGCACTCACCCTGAATGGAGTACATGGCATACCTGGGGGGGTTGCTGGTCTCTTTGCAAGTCTGAGATGCTCTTGTCTTTCCTTGCACGCTGCTACTTTTTGGGTTGATTGGTAAAGGTTGAGTCTCAGGTGAACACATGGGAATATTAGTCTCAGTCTTTGGTTTTATGGTTACTGAGCCATGAAGGGTTTTTATTTTCTATTTCTCTGTGGTTCCTGTGATGGCGATAATGGGTATTGGAAGGGGTACTAATCTACACATCTGATAGATCGGTACCTACGCATCATTTGGAGGAATGAAATGAAAACATAGTTTGTGTCAGGTGTCCATGGCTATTAGAGGCATGATGTTACTGCTTTGAGTTGGCACTGTCAAACGGTTGGGATGCATTACTCCAGTGTCACACATTTACAGTCCTGGAAAAATTAAGAAGATGGTGTTGCTCAAAGCAAGCAGAAATGTGTCTTGCTCCCCATTAAGTGCTCAAATGGAAACATGTTAAGGCCCATAGTCTTCAGAAGGGAAGTTCTCTAGAAAATTTTACTCTGTTCACATGCCTCAAGCTTATAACAGAAGAACTTAGGGTTCAATACCAGTAGGTATTTCTAGAAATCTTGGCTTTTGGTTTCTCAAAGCTTCTCTGCCCCATTGCTAAGCAAACATTTTTATCCCAAGTGTTTGGCTCTCAGGAATGCTCTCTTTTAGAGAGAGCTTGCTGTCTGCTAAGCTACTTGTTGCACAGTTGTGCACAAGGTAACTATTGAATGGTTAATAGAGGTAGTGTTCATTCCTGAAAAAAATAAAACCTCAGGCAATTCCAGTAACCTGAAATGGAGCATTGTAAGATATTCCGAAAAAGAAATATTTCATGCCTTTTGAGCAGCTGGACAGTAAATTAACAAGCAGTGATTTTTGGCTATCACTCATTGCTTGATTTTGGATCGATCTCTTAGTGTAGAGAGGTCAAATTTACTCTTGAGACTACATGATATGAAAGGGACCACGGTTCCCCGTGGTGGATTCCAGAGTTCTCTGTAAGCATATTAATGTAATCCCATGTACGTTTTGAATGCTTATTGTGAGAAAGGTATAAATAAGGCAGTGACATTCACAGTAGAAATGAGCACATGAGCTGAATGACCCAGCAACTTTGAAATTGTTAGTAAGTCAGTGGAAGGAAATCTGTCAGAAATTGTGCCAATGAAAACAAATATGGTTTCACTCTTATGTCATTGGAAGGTACATCAGTGCTGTGCAAATATACACTAGAGGCAAGCAGTTTGGGTTTTTTGGGTGCTTCCCACTTAAGATGCACTGAAGCATTTTAATATGTGATGACTGAAACACTGGGGACTGTGACCCCTGTGCTTGGTAATGGGATCTAGAGCCTTTCACCTATAGGTCATGGGTTCAGGTCTGCCTCAAGTTAAGGATGACTAAAACTTGTTCCCACCTGACAGCTGTTTATTGCTCTTTGGGGAGAGAGACGTGGTGGTCCTTACATAGTTCTTAGTAACTCAGCATCCATACTGACAATTACTGCTCTCTTCAGGCCCTTCAGAAGGGCAAAGAATTTAGTACCTTGACTAGCTTCTGTTCAAGTTGGTGGGGAAGTTCAGGAGGAACAGCAGTGTGTTTCATGGTATGGGGTGCAGATCTGCTCAAGGCAGATCTCACATTTTCTGGCAAAGAGCTAAGAGGGAAGCCCGTGGATGTCAGAGAGGGGGAGAAGGGGAAGACACTTTCCTCTTCTCTGGAAAAATTAGATTTTTAGCAGGAACTAATACTTGGCAACAAAGATGCTGTTAGTAAAACTGTCTCTTGTTGAACATGGACCTTCAAACACATTCTTGAGAATTAGAAACTGGTATGTTAAGTGAGAAATGGTGCCAGGACACTGGTGTTACTACTTTTGTGAATTGTTTTCCTTTTTTTTATTTAAATTTTTTTTTAATTGGCTAGCTAAATTGTATAAATGGCATAGTGTCTCTTTTCTAATAGGCAGACACCCGGAATCTGATGACGCTGATGGAAGGATAGTAGAGAAACTACTGCACTGTGTTACCACCAGCCTTGAGATAATGTCTGGTGGTAACACAATGCAGTGTTTAATATTAATAATATAATTAATGTAATAACTGTCAACATTAGTATATCAATTATTTTAATAACTGATCTGTTACTTAAATCAGCATTTGGCTTGTGAGAATTTGTGCCACCAACTTGGCTGTCTAGGCATTAAATTATAAGGAATCATGTTATAAAGGACTTGAATGCCATCAAGTGGCTTTTGATGTACCAAAAAAGGAGACTGATGTGTGGATTTAGTCACCAGGATATTAAAGTGAAGTAATTCTGTCTGTCTTTGATATGGAATAAAATGGAAGGTATTGATACTGTATGCTATACATACAATTTAAGTTGGTACTATTTTGAGTGTAAAATGTTGTTGTCACCAAATACAAGAAAACAGACTCCATTAAGGAAAGCCACGTAACACTAGTGTTTTGTTCATTGGTCATATTTTCCATTACATCGTTTGTCCTGTAGTGTGGAAATCTTGTCATGACTATGATATGTGGTGGATCGTTGTTGGTTTTTTTCTTGCAAGTGTAAGGAATGATCTTCTACAGGGTGTGCTGGTGTTGAGCATAGTATTGCATGTCTTCAGCACAACGAGGTCAAAGGCTTTAGGTACATTTCAGTGACATTTCTAGTAGTTTCTCTCCTAGGTTTTTGCACCCGCTGTGGGTAGTTGGCTGGGTGGGGAGGTGGAAGGGAAGCAGCAAGAGTGCTTGATTTTTAAAGAATGCATATTCAGTTGTTTGTACTGATTGTGGAGACTTAAGATCTCTGACAGCTTCTGTGATCTTTGCAAACTTTCAATTTAAATAAATGAAAATATCACTGTCAGAAGCTTTTTAGATTTTTTTTTTTTGGCTTCCATTTTGCTCTTTATTACTTCTGATATGTTGAAAGGCTGGTTATCCACTTGCTTCTCGTCTGTCCATATGTTTTCATATAATCTGATTTTGGCAGTCAAAATTTTCCTCTGCTGTCTACCTTTACAATTTCTTTGTACCCGAGTTATGTTGTGTAAAGTATCTATATTTGCCTGTGGAGCTATATTTACTCTATTTGGCTGAAGAAATGTACATAATGGACCCATCAAAGAAATAATTAAATGGTGTGATGCCTTAAAAAGAATGCAGAGTGGATCTGCTGCTGGGTTCTGGAATGTGCATGTGTCTTCTTGGGTGGTTTTGCTATTCCTGTTTTGAATGTTAGAGGGAAAAAACCAGCTTCTGTTCTCATGACTGACTCGTGTGATACAATTTTGATTAGCTAAATCTGCCTTGTTCAGTGAAGTTAATGTGGTTTGACAGGACCTTGATTAGGAAGCAATCATTTCTGTTGATAGTAAACAGTTGGTCACTTTCAGCAGAGATAGGAATGCCGCCCTTTGTCTTGCATGAAGTCTGATTTGTTGGTTCAAATCCTGGTTAAATTCAAAAGGAATGTATGGGTGGAATGGGAGAGAATATAGTTCCAGGAGTAGAAATTGATGGTAGGCTCCACAACCATCATAGAGTTGGGGCTTTATTATCTCGTCTGGCATTGAGACACAAAAGAAGCAGACAGTTAGTTTGTCTTTGCAGCACTTGCAGTGTAAAGGACTGCAAAAGAAAGCTCTGGTTCCAAATAGAGATTATGATAAATAACTCTGCTCCCTTAGTCTCTTCCCATATTCCTGTAGATGAAGCCAAATTTATTAGCGTATCATAGGCTACTGGTTGATAGAAAAAGACAGCAGTGAGCATGAACATAAGACTGATAGATTAAAATATTGTTAGGGTTTAATTCTTGATAAAAAATAACAATAGCTTTTTGTTGGCATACATATGCAGTCTCAATGATTGAATGTTCTCTTACTGTAGTAAGAGGGACATTAAGAAGTTGTGAAGGGACTCTAGGTAAGGAAGTTGTACTTTGATTTTTGTTTTTTTTTCTTACTGGTGGGAAGGAGGTAATGCCACATATGACAGGCTGAAAAAATGGAGTGTGTTGTGGGAACACTTATTTCTTCACAGAATTCTTGAACTAGAACTTAAGCAATGCTTCGTGCCAGAATGACTGTATAGTTTAATTATGGAGGGTCTCATTCTGACAGTTTTATCCATGCCGCGGCCCAGCTTCTTGCCTGGTGGTCCTTTTATCCCCAAGGGGTTATGGTTGGTTTGAGAGCCCAAGTGATTGAAAATGTCCCTGCTCAGGTTTGGGAATGTCATCTTCCAAAGTGCCAACTGGTTATAAATCACTCTATCGTTACTCAGCCTAGGAAGAGATAGATGTACATGCCTAATTTCTGTTCACACTGTTGCAGAACTAAACTTTGGCAATAATTCAGATCACCAGTGCCAAGCTGACTAGGACTGCAAAAAAATCTAACAAATTAGTCTAGGTTTGCAGCTTGGGATTTAGCAGAGCAATAAAGGTAATAAATTGTAAGGGATGGAAACAACATGGTGGTGGTATTCCTGTCCCTCTCATGTGTATGTGGTCTTGATTCAGCTAATGGTCCGAATTAATTGACCCCGCCTCCTACAAGCATTTACTAGAGAGACTACAGGAGAGGTTATATAAAGTATATGAACTCTAGCTGAAATGCTTTTTTATAAGAGGGATGATAATTTTCCATTCTTGTGTAATATTTTCTGGCAAGGCAAATTGAATATGGCGCCCTCTAGAGCCTGTTGACATTGCAGTCTCCCTTTGCCCTTTTTTTCCTCTGTGTGTGGTTTGGTTTGGTTTTTTTTTAAAGCATGTTCTAATATGGAGCTCATGTGGTTTTAAAAACAGATGTCACGTATGAATGATCTGTGTCACAGCACGTTACGCAGGTACTAGACCACTGGGGTAAATTAGTTGTTGACAGTCCTTTCTGCTGCACTCAAAACTGCATCTCTTTACGTGAACTTAATTTTTTTTTTTCTTATTTAAGACTGAAAGATGTGCTTATGCTCACTTACTCTTTCACTCCTCCCTTTTTTCAACTGAAGAGAAACATTCTCCCTCTGCCTTTGCCAAATTATTTAGGAGGAGAGTGTAAATTAAAGCAATTTATTTTGAAATGTGCTATTGAAGTGGACTGTTTACACAAGTGTAAGAAATTGTAACATAGTATTTGGTCTGGTCTGCAAGGAAAAGGTTTTTCTTTTTCCTTTCTATTTCCAATTTTTTGCATATGGTATATTGGTTATAATGTAGAAAAAGCTGTTTGGGGCTCCAGTTTATGCATCAATGTTTTAGTGCGGTAGAGGCAATGATAGTCTAATGAGGAATATGGCTTTTATTTCAGTGTTCCTAAAATAAACTTGTTATTAGTTGTGATCATTTAGAGACAGAATAGCCCATGCACACAGCCAGGTTTTTCTGACTGGAGAGTTCTCATCAAGTGAACCCAGGATAAGCAGTTCCTGGCTAATACAAAGCTGTTGATATTTATCCGTCAGTTGGTGGACGAGTGAGTCAGGAGTTAAATTACACACGGCAGAAGATTGGAGAAGAGGCCATGTTTAACCCCCAGCTCATGATCCAGACTCCACAGGAAGATGGTGCTAACATACTGACAGCAGAAGCACTCCGCCAGCACCTTGACTCTGCACTTCAGGCCAGCAGAGTACACGTCTACATGTACAACAGGTAAGGGGAAATGCAAATGTTTTCTTGGTCATCTGTAACAACTGAAAAGTTGAGCACGAGCTTACCTCCATGGGGTACCCATTTTTGAATGGTTAGCACTTCAGAGCTTTTCCCTTAGGACCATGTTTTGATGTGAATGTCACCAGTTTCTGATACTTGACATTGTGGCGTGGTAGCAAGGACAAGTTGGCTTTGAACAACTGAGATGGGGAAAGTGCTGTTGGAAGAGATGGTGAGAGGGAAGTGCTATGAACAGTATCCAGCATTTGTCTGGGTAAAGGAGTGATGTCTGTGCTCTTAAACATAGGACCTTACAGTTGGGATTCTTAACATTGAAAATCCTTCTATATTAGAGTTGAATTCACTTGCTGACACCGTCATGAGGTATCTAATAACTCTGAACAGCAGCTCAGGTTACTATCCTTCTCATAGTTTGGATATAAAGGGAAAGCCAGACGTGTGAGAAATGGCAGTGGGTGGAATAATAGCTGTTTAATAATATGGACATAATAGGGTTGGCCATCAGAGTATGCACACACTGAAGGCTGTGAATTGTATATTGTCCAACAAAAAATAGTGAAGGAATAATAAAGGAAAACAATAACCTTAGGAAGGGACCAGCTTTGGGCTAGTGAGACGTCTCCCTCCAAAGTAGTTTCTCCAAGGTGGCTACTTACACGATGTGCCTAGAGGTGCTGCTGGCAAGGCATGAAACCCCCTGTCTTTTCAGCACATCCTTCCAGCACGTCCAACTGATGCTTCAGTGAACTAATACCAAGTCTCCAATTATCTTTTACCTAGCTCTTGTCTTGTTTAAGGCGTTAGAAGTCGTGGCAGTGGAAGTTGTAAAAAGGAAGGCAGGAATCCTAGTGGTTTCTTTTCTCCCACACATCTGGGTCAGCTGGGAATGTTCTAGTCCTCAGAGTTGGAGCTGGCTTCTCTCCCATTTGTGTCACTGAGTGATACCACAAGTCACAAGTGGTCTCGTTTGTAAAAAGATGGATTTCTGTCCCTTTAATGGGTGTTTACTAGCCTGTGCATCCAAAAGCAGCTCCATTATTTTTAATGAATTTTACAGAGAACAACTGAAACAAATGTCTAGGCTGTAACTACAAAAACAAAGGCCTTTGGTTTTTTTTGGTGAGGTGTAGTATATCTATGCTGAGTAATATTTGCCTTTCTTAATGACTTGCTACTTGAAGCCAATACGTGTGTAGGAGTTGCCATTTTAAATGTCTCTTACAATTTTAAAATACCTATTTGGTAATTGTGCAAGAAGAAAATACTTTTCTTTGTATTTCTTACAGACAGTGGAAATTGGAACATTTGTGTTACAAATCAGGAGAACTCATCACAGAAGCAGGTTACATGGACCAGGTATGTATAGCAGGCATTTATCTACAAGTTTTGTGTATTCCCATGATTCAGCTTGTGCTGCTTTGATTATATTCCTGTGTAACTATGGTTTTCTCCTTTCTGATTTTGACAGATCATAGAATACCTTTATCCTTGCTTAATTATCACTCCTTTGGACTGCTTCTGGGAGGGAGCAAAGCTACAGTCAGGAACTGCCTATTTATTGTAAGCATTTTTTTTTATAACTTTCTGGTCTGACTGACTTTAACTGTATAACTATGTGTGATTTTTCAGTTGCATTCCCACTGTTTAGTAAGATTTTGGTTAAAAAAAATAAAAGATGAAGTATAGTGTCTGTACAGGAAATATGCATGTATTTTTTTTTTAATTGAACAGAGATTTTCCTGTTTCTAAGAGGATTTCTAGGTATACAAATTTAAATCTTTAGATTTAAATCTTAGTGTATTTTTTCCTCATTCTGCACGCATCCAAAATAAAATCTAGGTTTTGAATTCAAGCTTTAAGTATTTTATGCCTTTTTTTTTTTCTCTCTAAAATGAACCTGTTTGTGGTGGATTTTTTTTCCTTTTCCCCATAAAATAATAATAAAAAAGATTGGCTGGGAATTTAATTCATAAGAAAATGTCATGGGTTAAATCTCAAGTCTTCCTAAGGAAGAAAGAACAAATCCTTTGCTTATGAGGTCATTAAAGAAACAGTATAGTCTATTTTATGGGTGGTTTCTCAGAGTTTACAAGTGTGATATTATATGCCCTGAATACTTTAAAGAGTTAATTGTTAATCTGTGCAGGCATTTTCTGTTAATTATGCAAGAGTTAGCATTTGAGTTATTGTTTCTGTCCTGGCTTGCATGTCTCCGTAAAAGCAATTTGCAATGGCCATCTTCTAACCTTTAGTGTACAGTTTTAGATGGGGAAATAAGGGGGTTTGTGTTTTCTGGTTGGGAGATTCGGAATAATGACTTAAGCCTGGTTAAGCAGATACAGTGTGGTTTGAACCACAGAATAAGGCAGCCAAAAGCCTTTCTAGTCTGTCAACATCACAAATTCAGAAGTGGGAGGTGGGAGATGTGACAGTGATAGCGGTGACAGCCATGGTAGCAGGAAAGCTGGATCATTGATAGTCAAGCTGCCAGGGCATTTGAAGGAGCACAGTATTGTTATAGATAAACAAAGATCAGCTATATTGATTGATTACATTTGCAAGATTATTATTAGACTAGCAAGAAGTAATCTGATACTATGAGAAAAGCTTTCTTCCCCCAGCCCCCTCTCTTCTTTCCCTCTCACCTCCCCCCCTAATTCTTTGAACAGCAGTTGGCTGCTTTTTTTGTCATTTAGGTGCATGATGATTTGTTTTGCTTTGCTTGTAAATGGAAGTATTTTTAACCTGTGAATATTCCATTTTATACAATAACTTTGTAACAACTGAGTAATTTTGTTAAAATTACAACTGAGCTGCTAGAGTAGTCCATGAACAACATAAACAAATCCAATTAAAACATGCCTTACATTTTATGAAACAACCTTACCAGAAAAGGTTTTAACTTGTAACAGACAATAGCTCAATTATTTGTGTAAATATGAATTTTAAAGGTAGGTTTGTTTCAGTATTTCTTTTGGTTTGTGGGGTTTTTTTTGTGTGCGTGTGTGTCATTTTCCCCTGGTTTCTCTTGCAGAGGGAAGCCTCCTTTGCAGTGGATCAACTTTGACCCCTTAGAATTCTTGGAAGAGTTAAAGAAAATAAACTACCAAGTGGAGAGCTGGGAAGAAATGCTGAATAAAGCAGAGGTTGGTCATGGTTATATGGATCGACCCTGCCTGAATCCTGCTGATCCCGATTGCCCAATCACAGCTCCCAATAAAAATTCCACCAAAGTAAGTTTGTTTGTCCTGCTGCGTATCTTTTCAAGGGAGGCTAGGGTACTGGGGGAGGTCAGAGAGAAGAGAAGAAGGTACCGCTTCCCTCCAAGCAATATATAGCTGGTATTCTCGGGTGACACAGTTTTTCTGTTCCTGTGCCATGCTGTCAGCCTGCAGGCAGGAACTGTCCCTCATACTGAGATGCAGTGCTGAGTCCTGCGTAGTTGGAGTGTGGGTGCAGTTGTCAGCTGCTGCTGGGTCATCACGGCACCGCAGTGAGGTGGCATTTCAGCAAACCAAAAACCTAGCCACTCACTGCTGGAACACAGCTGGCGCTGTGCGCTCAGACCACCCAGCAAAGCCTTCCTTCAAGTAGCACCAGTTTTGTTGATTTTGTGAAGAATTTCAAGTCACGACCCCTAATTTCATCTATCCCTTTATCAGCCACACCAGGCTTCGGAGAAGTTGCCTTCTGGTCAGCAAGTATCTGGCTGATTTGTTCAACTCAATTTGTTGAACACGTTTCTCTTTGTAGACCTCCTAGATTGCCTCTAGCATCCCTTACTATGGTACGCTGGGTGTTGAATTAGGGTATGAGTTTGTCTGAAGTTACGAAACTGATTACTTGCTTCTTTATAACTTTTTCTAGCCTCTTGATGTAGCCCTTGTTTTGAGCGGTGGATGCTATGGACTGTCAAGGAAATACATGCATTGGCAGGAGGAGTTGATTATAGGTGGTACAGTCAAGAACAGTTCTGGTAAACTTGTCAGGTAAACGAATGTTTAAAGAAAATATAAGAGTTTTTCTTCATTAGAATTTGTTTTTGGGGGCACATGCCCCCATGGATCATGCAAAATCTACAGCCCTTCATGCATATTAGGAATCCCAGTTTAGGAGGACATGCCTGAAGAGAACAGAATTTAAGAGAGTCATTAGACAGTTGTCTAAATTTAAGGTGGTGTCATTGCTTCTGACTTCTGACTTCAGAATGATAGTGTACATTGCCCAGAAACAAAGCATTTTCCTGGCAACTTTGTTGTTTATAATGTATGTAGAAAGCATTGAACAGTGTTTATAGCTCTGAACACCTTAGATTGTGTTTTGAAATATGATCAAAGTAATAAGGGGGAAGTAATTTTGATACTCGCTGTACTCACTCATTGACACTTTTCAGAATTCAAAAATCTGAACTTTTTGTTGAGGACCAATAAAAAGTCTATTTTTATGTCTCTACACCTTGAATACAATTTTGCGTAATAAAACAGATCCCTTTGTTTCAGACTTCTTGAAGAAGTCACGGGACACTGGACTTCAGTTGGGGGGAAAAAACCTGTGAAATAGGACTATTCTGAAAAACGTAGGCCATACTAAACTAAATGAAGCGTAATTCTTCCATGTTTAATACAGAGAACTTTTACTAGAACTTTTAATATGAATTATGAGCTTGACATTCACTCTAAACATGGATAAGTCTTTCAAGAAGTAGCCAAAGAATATATTTTTAGTGAAAAATGCAACAGTTCCTTAAGCTTCTAAAATTGCTGGATACAGCTGCATTCTGTTTGGAGCGGTGGATGCTATGGACTGTCAAGGAAATTCAGTTATTGCCATTGTGTACTCCTCACAGTTTGTCAGGCATCATGAGTTTAATCTGGCACTTTTCTCCAAGGAATCAAAAAGACCCAAGGTCTTCCAATGACAAATTGCCAACAGCATTCACAAGATTTCGTGCAAAAAACTGTTCCTGTGGCATCCTCACAGTAATTTGAGGATCAATCATGTTCTTTATACCTGATTTGCTCCTGAAGCTGGTCCTATTAAAAGTAATGGCAAAACTCAGGTTTTCAGTGAAACCAGATTTAGCCTCAGTACTGCATAGACCAGTACAGCTGCACCAATTGAATAATTATACTCTGTTCAATTTTAGTATGAACATGCATCCTATAAAATCGGGAACCCCATTAGGGTCTCACTTGGGACTTGATAATCATGAAAATAATTTTCTGAAAATAGTTGTTTTATGCCTCTTCCTCCTCTCCCTTCTGTCCACGTCACAGTGCCCAGGCTTTGCAAACCATGTTTCAGTTAATGACTCCTAAGCAAATGTATGAGCACTTCAAGGGGTACGAATATGTTTCACATATCAACTGGAATGAGGATAAGGCAGCAGCAATTCTGGAAGCCTGGCAGAGGATGTATGTTGAGGTAAAATTGAAAATAACTTGAATATCATACTTCAGAGTTCTTCTAAGATCCACTGCCTTCTGTTATGTTTTTTACATTTCTTCAAGGAAGATACTTAAACTAGAGCCAAGTCATTGCCTCTGGTTTTTAAGCTGATTCCCCCCCCCACCCCCCAATTAAGAAGCTGCTTGGTTATTCCCATAGGAGAGCCTAGAAGGTTTTGCTCTTTGCTGTCTGGGACATTTTTGCTTTGTTGGAGCTGAGAGGCAACTGAAGAGCTAGCTGGAATTGAAAAGCTTTTGGTTGGCATGGTTATTCCAAAGGTGTCTGGAAAACATTAGCCAGCCATGGGCTGCCCCCCCGGCGGCAGCCCGGGTGGGAAGGCTGTGTGACAGTGCCTGCCCTCTGTGTTCCCAGCTCTGACCTCTGCTGCACTGCTTCTGACCTCCGGGAATGGCCAGGCAGGGGGAAAGAGGAGCAGCCCGAAGAGACCACTCGCTGGCCTTGGTTTAAAGACAAAACTTGTACTGCAGCAGATCCATGGTGGAGTTACAGGAGCAGGATTCAAGTTAAATGTTTGGAACGGTCTGGGAATGCAGTAGCCTTTCCTGAAGGATGCAAATTCTTCTCTGATAAGCAATACCTCACAAAAAGCAGTTACCAAACACATTTGTGAGCATCTTTGTGTAGGGTGTGGGCTTTCACAGGAACATTAAGGCAAAAGTGTTGTAGAAGATGGTAATGAATCTTCTCTCCAGTCGCACTAAGTTTTATTTTTCTTTTCATAGGTTGTTCATCAAAGTGTTGCACAAAACTCTACTCAGAAGGTGCTGTCCTTTACTACAACCACCCTAGATGACATCCTGAAGTCATTTTCTGATGTCAGTGTTATCAGAGTGGCTAGTGGCTACTTACTCATGGTAATTAAATAATTATATTTAAATTTTTCTGGTAGTAGAGCAAGGCTTAAATATCTACCTGTCAGTAGTAGAGAACATTTCAAGCCTATTTAAAGTAAAAACCAGAGTTTGTGAACCTTTACCTCGGGCTTGTCACCCGTTCCTCTGTGTAGCAGTTATGTGTCTGCTCCGTTTAAAAATGTTGTGTGGATGTGTATTTTGGGAGCAGAGATCTACCTGGGAGCGGAGATATCCATTCTAATATTTTGCCTCTTTTTTTTTTTTTTTTTTTTTTTTTCTCCCCCCAACTCCTTCTCTTCCCTCTCCCCCCCACCCCTTCCCCTTGCTTTAGCTTGCCTACGCCTGTTTAACAATGCTGCGGTGGGACTGTGCCAAGTCTCAGGGTGCCGTGGGGCTGGCAGGAGTCTTGTTGGTTGCACTCTCAGTGGCTGCAGGATTGGGCCTGTGCTCACTGATTGGAATTTCCTTTAATGCTGCCACAACTCAGGTATTTAGGAGACACAAGTCTGCTGTTAAATTGCAAGTACTCTTGTTAGCAAATGAATACAACTGGATCTTTGAGGGGAAGAAAAAAACTGCAGAAGTATTTTTGGCTCTACTTCTTTACTATTTCATAGCTTACGCTGTGAGAAATTTAAGTGATCATGCTGCCAAATGATATTAAAGAAAAAGGGCAGGTACTGAGTATTTTTTATAACTACTAGATTCTGGACTGTATGATTTTTCTGTATCCCAATATGATGGAGTCATCCAGTTGTACATAAGAAGCTGCAGGTTCTGTCTTTACATCTGAACATATGAGAATGTTAAAATTCTGAAAATATTTGGAATATAACTTGAACTATTATCAGTATTGTCTACCCAAAACTTGAATTACGTTTAGTGAGATGTAATTAATTCTGTACTGTAAGTTCCTCAGCAGCATTCCAAAATAAATGTTAATAGCTGTATTGCATCCTTTTGATTTTTTTTTTCATTCATGGATTTGTGTACAGTGTAATGTAAAAGTTGTTTTAATTAGCCATTTCATGGCAAGCTGCATGGCCGATCATAAAACAGCCTTCTTGGGTTTTAATTGTTTTGTTTCTCCCTCAAGGTTTTGCCTTTTCTTGCTCTTGGAGTTGGTGTGGATGATGTTTTCCTTCTGGCACATGCATTCAGCGAAACAGGGCAGAATAAGAGAATTCCATTCGAGGTAATGATAAAATGGGGATTTGGGGAAAGATAAAATGTTTAATGTAGGAAAAGATAATTGTATCCAGAGTTAATTTGTAGTAATTAAAAAAGCCCATTATTTTTTTTTTCTCAATAGGTTTCCCTACGTTCTGGAAATTCTTACTCCTGCCAAAATAGCAAATGGTGGCAATATGTGTGACCCTAGAATGTTTTAGAATGTATACATTATTTCTGTCTTTTTTTTCCCCAATAATATCTTAGATTTATTTTGGTTTAATTTATAGGCGTCATAAAGGCTAATTTACATAATCCAAATTCTGCCCATAATTTCAGTGAGTGTGTTGTAAATTTAGGAACAAATTGAAATGGGAGTGTGACAATTAAATAATAGAATGCTTTTAATGAAAGAATACAAAAATGTTAAGGTGAAAAGAAAAAAAAAAGGAGGACAGCGTAGAAAACAAGTATTTTTATTCATATCATCTGTTACCTGTACTTACTTGTTACAGCTATAAATTTCAGTATTTGTCTCTGTGTTTCTTTTCTGATGTTCATAATTGACCATGACATTTCCAAGCGTAACACGTTGATGTTACGAAATCTAAGGTGTCGTCACTTTTATGAGCCTTTCCTTTTATTGATCCTTTTACCTTCAGTCCAAAGTTTCATATTCAAAGTACAAATCATTTAAAAGCAGTTTTTATTTGTCCATTCTGTTTTATACAAGCAGTCTCTTCCATGTGCCCTTTCCTGATGCTTTGGGGTGCAGGCACTACAAACTCCCTCTACTAGAACTTCCTTATTTTTCAAAATAGCCTGTTGGTTTGTGAAAGGGTCATGTGTTTATCTTCATTTCTCTGTGGTTTTAGTGTGTGATCGCTGGGTTTTGGGTTGTTTTTTTTTGTTTTGTTTCATCCTACTTCAGGATGTGCCTCTATACTGTTAATACATGCTTGTTTTGTCTGAAAAATGAGAACACTAAGTGACTCCACTGGTGGAGAAAGCATCCTACCTAATTACAGATACATTGCAATGTCAGTACCCATTTAGTTTTGTGTTGTGAAGCTAGAATCAACTTTGATAATCTTCTCTACTGTCAAAAAACGTGAGCCTTTGATGTGTCATTGGCTTTTTTCCTGAACAGCACACTTAGTATATTGCTTATTGTCATATACTCTCAAATGCACAGTTGTGTTCAGAATTTCGTTGTAATAATTTTTCACTGTTACTGTGTTATATCTGTGGTACGACCCCTTTGTTTGTGGGACATCACCTTATTCACTTGACTTTTAAGATACACCGTTTGTTTTGCAGGACAGAACGGGTGAATGTTTGAAGCGAACAGGAGCAAGTGTAGCCCTTACATCTATCAGCAACGTTACTGCTTTCTTTATGGCTGCCTTAATCCCTATTCCTGCTTTACGAGCGTTTTCACTCCAAGTAAGTTTATACCCTATTTTGTTAGCATTTGGGGGACCAGCCATGGTACCTGCTAGTGGTAAAGTCTAGGTTCCGTGCCGCTGCAGTTCACCGAAGCAGTGTGTGATCAGTGTTTGCCATAGATCTGGCTAATCACAGTTGCTCTCTGCCCCTTGATTCTGCTCCTCCCATTTCTCAGGCCTGCAGTCCCTCGCCTCCTGTTAGCAGGTGAAAGAATACCCTGCCCTCATTACAGCTGGACTGAGAGCAAAAGCCAAGATGTATGCAACTAAGCAGAAGCAGGTCTCCAGAAAAGATTTGCATTCTGAAGTCAAGAGGATTAGCCTGTCCTGTAGAGTGTACTGTAACATTTCTCAGTAGGAATGTAATACTTTCATTCACATTTGCCCAATGTGCTGCTCTTAAGAACTATAACCAAAGTACAACTATGGCAGTGAATATGCATCTGCCATATTAATTATTACTATAGCATTTCGTACTGCCTCATTCCCAATGCAATTGTAGCAAACTTGGAGAAAACTTCAACAATTTTATGTTTCAACTGCTTTGAGAGAAAATGTGGATTTTATGTGCTGAACCATGTATCTCTCACTCTCCCTTTCTCTCCTTGTCTTCTTGTATTTGTTTGTGATAAGGTACCTTCAGAAATATGATATATTAGGGATGCTGGGGAAAGTTTTCTTCTAAAAGCAAGGGCACTTTGAAGAAAGCTTTGGGAGATTCTTCCCTGACAAAAGCAATTTATAGCACAGTTTGACATCGGTACAGAGCAAGGAAACTGCGTTTTCAGTAGTTATTTTTTTTTCTGAGGTAGCCTTGTTCTCCAATCATTTTTCATGCTTCTTGAGCCCTTGGCTACCCAGAGGAAGCAAGGGCTGCAATTTTTATTAATATATGTGAAAATTATTGCTGGTTTTAGAGATTTAAGCTGCAATTAAGTTGCATTAAGCTGCAAAATGGTAAACTGTTTGCAATTGCAGTTATGTTTCCAATAAGCATTAATAATTTGTTTACCATTTCCTTTTGAATAGGCAATTTGGTAGCGAGCAATAAAGTCTTCGTTGGTTTTCTGCGTTGCTTGGCAGACATCTGTGGCAACTAAACAACTAAAGCTAGATAATTCTCCTGAATGGTTAGCAATATTTAACTTTATTGATTTGCCAAAGCCTAGATATCTTCTCTTACAGTTGATGTGGCAGCGAATTTTTTTATTTTATGGTAAAGACCAGTGTCAATATGTGAACTATTTTGGAAGTGTATACTTCTATTGGAAGAAGTTAGTTACGTCTCCTCAATCTGTGGTCCAATTTCAAACGTTCAACAAGTACCTTAAGCAGCAAACAGGATACAGGAGATCTCCACCAGGAATAGAGGAGAAAGCTTGTTTTGTCAGGCTTTGTTGTACCTGTGTTTTAGAGAAGTTACTTTAGCCTAAATGTATCTCCTAAGAAGTACTCAACAGAGATGAGCCATTTTGTCCTAATGGTAGTGCTAAATGGTTGAGTGGGAGTCACCAAATGAATTCTTTCTTATCTGATCAAATTTTGCTCAGCCTTTCTCTCTTTCACTCTTCACATCAGGACATCAGTTCCTTTGGGACATCTGTTTGGGTGTAATTGTTTCTGCTACTGTAATCTAAGTTACAGTAACAGACTTTCCTAAAGTTACAATTACAGGCTTTCCTAAAGTCTCTTCTTTTTGCCTGCTGCCATGCTGTAGACTGAGTCACAGAAAGTTCAGAAAATGAAGTCTGCATAGCAAAAGGACAAAAATTTTCCAGTGAGATTTCAACATACTCATGTATGAACATGTTGATATTATTCAGAATAAGACCGTCACGATCAAAGTACTTTTTAAGGCAATGATTAATATGGAATCTATGTGCAGGAACATTTGGGTGTCCAGAAATTGTTTGAGTTGCTCAATCTTTTCTCACATGCACCTGCAATTTGTCTTTGCTTGCATGTAGTAACCCTGTGTATGTATATAAAAGATGAAAAAAAGTGCAAAAAAAAAAAAAGGGCAGCTGCAGACTTGTAATGAGGATTTATTGATGCTAGACAATATATATAGCTAATATGTATATAAGATAGGAACCATTAAAATAACATCCTTTGTTGTCGGAAAGCAACATCTATTACTTCCTTTGCCTAGCTTTACCAGGTAAAATCAAAATTGGGTGACACATTAATCACAGCATTCAGAATCAGATAACCATGAGAGATTTGGGTGGGTGGTCTATATTTATATATGGATTTCTTAATTTACAGTCTTCGTCCTCCCTCCCCTACTTACTGAGACTTGTTTAAACAAGAAGTCCTTGCCATCTTTGATAGCTTCCTAGCAAGACTTAGGAAACAATGAAATACTGCATTTACTTTTCACAGATGCTGTCGCCTTCTCATCTAGTGGATTTTTAACAGATGGACTTAAAAAAAGGATTCCTCTTGACCTTATTTTGCTCTTCGTTCACTTTTCTTAAGACTTTGCAAGATAAATGTTAAAGTTTCCATAACTTCTGGGCCAAATATCTCTAAAATAACCCAGCTGTTGAGGGAGAATAAATGCTTTCCTGCATCTGCAAGCCCAACTTTTAGTTAGGAACTCACGTTTTGAATATCAGTGCTTTCTTCTTTCTCAGATTCTCTTCTTTTCTGCCAGGTAGAGCAGTTCATTGATACCTGTGAGTTGTGCATTTACTTTGTGGAACTAAAGCACTCACTAGTCTGATGTTATCTTGGGAGTTTACTCTTGCTGTGTTTTAAAAAATGCGAATCAGTCCTTTTAAATTTAATTCCATTATGCAGGTAGGGACTGGTTTAGCTTTTTCACCATCTTAATTTTTTTTTTCATTTGTTGATCTTATTAGCCCCTTATTTAAGCAGTTTTAGGGCTTTGAGATGCTGAAAGTGTCCCAAATACTGAGTCAGAAGAATCACCTGTAGGAGTGCTCAGGACATTGAAGGAGTAGGTCCTAAGTTTTCAGATGTGTTTCATTTCTTAAAATTATGGCCAAGGAGGAAGTTATCAGAGAAACCCACTGAAAGTTTTCAAAGTTTGCTGTAGGAATGTCTCAACATAGCCCTTTGTTTTGAGTATAAATGAAGGAAGGGAAGGCGGAATGTGGGCTTGCTTGGGCTGAATTCCTTCTTCAGACAATCTATTCAGGCCATCCATTCCAGCATAAATTCTGAGCAGGAAAGAGAAGGTACAGCTTCTCAAAAATTCATCTAACTCTTCAGGTTTACAGGAGAAACTTACTCCCCTAGCAGCAGAGGGGTGGTGTGGACTCAGTAATGAGCAGGGGTGGAACTTTTCCCAATGAGTCTTAGCAGTAACTTTTTCCCTCACCTTAAGGATCTCACGTTTTTTTCCTTAAATGTAAAAGTGCATTACCAGGTGGTGGTGGTGGTGGGTTTGTGGGGAGAAAGAATGCAAGTTTTCAAGCTCGTTCAATTACCTTACTCCGCTGAAGTGGTTCGTCCCCCTCCTGTTGCCCACGTCATTTACCTTTCCCTGCTCCTAACACAAGAATTTAACAAGCAAAATTAAAGCCTAAGGGAAAAGGGGCCGGGGGAGGGGGTGGGGGTGGGGGGGCGGGGAGGGGCGACGAGGGGGATCCAAGTCTGTAGGCTGTCAGGAGGGAGTTGTAGATAGGCAGCAGTAGGGTGGAAGTTTCCCTGACAGACCTCCTCGTCTGTTCATCACCTCTGGCTATGCAGCACACCCGTTCTCCTTGGGTGGGCTGCCAGGAATGGCACATAGCAGTACATACCTTCAGTGGGGCCCCAGCCTACCAGCCTGTCTCTCCTCTCCCTTGCTGCCTCCAGCACAGACTGCCATTCTTCTGTCTCCCGTAACAGTTGCAGCAGCAATAATATTTTTAGGCCTGTGCATTATGAAAAGATGCAAAAAGTGGAGCATGTTTCTCAGGAAGTGACCGACATTTTTTTCTGATTAATGGAATTTTTTCGTTACCCTCTGATCTTATTTCACTGAATGCCTTCATTTTACACCCTTGAGTAGGCCCCATTTTATCCCTTCTAGGACTAATCTTACCTTTGTTGATTTCTCAAGGAAAAGGTCTGAAGCCCTTTCCCATTTGACTATTCATCTCTGAAGGGGCGAGAGAAGATGCTCCGTCTACAAAAATGCAAAGCATGCTTTCAGCTTTGGTGCTACTAACAGATTTCCTGTATTCTGGAAGCTCTGCTACCACAGGTTTTTTTTTTGTGGGTGCTTTTCCAATCAATGCAATTGTTAGAGGTATTGCCATGATTGGATTTCTTGTATGTTCCCACTCCCACCCACCAGATGTATAAATCGTATTGGCAGGGGAAGTGGTGGCTGATGCATCAGGTCAAAGATTGAGCTACCCCTCAACAGTTCTTTCTTTCTTCTCCTTATCAAGTCACAGGGTATTTTTTGATAGGACAAGAAGTTAGAATTCACACAAGAAAAATATTTTCTGCATTTAACTGTGAAAACAGAGAACTGTGACATTCTCAAAATGCTGAGGGAGTGGGGGAGGGGAGACGTGTGTGATGTATAGGAAGTGTGGTGTTAAACTCTAGGAATCTATTTAAGTACAAATCAGAACAGAGAGGATTGTTTAAAAATATTAAAAATAACTTGCAGGGTTAGTGCATCAACATTGGGATGGCACAATGGAAAGTCTAGTTGTTCTAAAAAGACTAATAGGCAGACTTACTGTGTGTTACTGGATTAGTTTTGATGATTTTTAAATAGTCAAATGCAAATATACTAACTTTAATGGCCTCTCTGCCATACACTTAAGTATTAGTTGTCATGTTTAGTGTCATTTGCAATTCAAGGATGTTGGGGTCTACAAATGGAACTGACAAGACCTGAAATATTTGCAGTTTATGGAGCAGTAACAGAGGATTTCTGGTAGTTTTTTCAGCCAGTACTCTTACTCAGGAAGAGTAAGAATTACTGAGTCAGACCTCCTCTGTTTTTTTTCCAAGACTCAATAAATCTCAGCTGATCCTTGATAGAAGATCTTGGTTAGGCACAACTAATTATTCACGTTATATGGGTGATTCAACCTTCTCTGGTTTAGCAGCAGTAAAGCAAGCAGTTGTATGAACTAGGTCCAACAAACACCTTGCCTGCAACAGCAGCCATTTGTTTTTCTGACAGATTCAATTAATTCTAGAGAGGATCAAAAGGAAATAACTTAATTTTAAAGTCTTGGCTATGACCTTACATACCTTTCTGTGTGGATATTTATAAATCATTAAGTAGTCATTGGATCTTTTCTCTGAAAGATGGCTTAATACTAATTTGGCTTTAAGTACTGTTTTAGTAGTTATGTCTACAGATAACTAGCAGGATCAAAATCTTACTTCAAGCAGGCTGGAGACAACAAAAGAGAAACACAAATTAAAACCAAGCTTGTGTACATATATTTATGATTTAAACAACTAGAAACTATTTACATAACTAGTTGATTCTGTTATTCTCAGAACAGTGAAAACAGTATTTTTTTTAATTATACTTTGACAGCATCAGCAGCCTCCCAGTGTGTTAGTACTTTGATTTTTAAAGGTAAAGAGACACAAAAATAAAAATCACATTATTTAGCCAATTTATATTTTTGATTTGACACCTAAGACAAGAATTTTTAAAACATGGGCTTTGGATATCACATCTCTTGAGCTGACAATTTTGAGGCCTGATTTTTTTAACACCAAAATGTTAGAAAAACGAGGGCCTACTTATAATCTGATCAGTGACTTCGTTTTTCTAGCTCAACTTTTGTTCTTTTTTTATGATTGTTTTAACCCAAGCAGTCATTACTTCAGAAGTGACCAGTGGAGGCATTTGATAGTTCATGTGGTATCCTTAAACATGAAACTGGGCTACTATTGACATGGCTACTGCTTATCTAATGGGTAAAATATGAGGATTTCAAAGGGTTTTTTTCACCTATTGATGTCTCAGCTAGTTTTTTTTTTTTGCAGTGTCTCTCCTACTCTTACAAATATCTTCCAGTCCCATCTGTGCCCAAGCTTTCTGTTTGTGATGACTAGTGCTCCTAACAATTCTGCATTACAAATAAATGCTATTAATAATAATGATAGATGCTGCACCCCATATGTTTATGGAGATTCTCAGGGAATCTCTGTGTGGGAAAGGGTTTGAAGTATGGTTTAAAAGGGGGTGGGCGGGGAGGTTGGTTTTTTTAATTACATAATGCTTGCTTTACAAATTAAACCAAGTATTCTTGTTCCAATTTAAGATGTATTCTTGTTCTAATTTAAGACTAGTTTTGGTAGACTGGCTCATTAATCAAGTTCTGCTAAACACAAGCATATTAGTATATAGATTTACTGTGTAGTATGGGACTAATCTTGATTTCCATTAAAAATAATCCCTGATAAACCAAAAATATTGCTCTTTTTGGATAGACTTCTAAGTATGTACATCAAGTTTGTAACATTTTTACTAAATAGATCATTTTTGTTAAAATTCACTTAAACCTTTATTTCGTTTCTGATTTAGTAACCTGCTTTAATGTTAGTATGATGCTTAAATTACTTCAGATCCTTTAAATGTGAGAACTTCAGTTCTAGATTCCGATTGTTTTTGCTTCCATCTTTTTTTACTGTGAGACTCTAAATGTGGCAGAATCTCATGCAAAAGTATGATTTGTTGACTTCTGTTTAACACTTAAAAAAACATCACCACATCTCCAGGCACAGATGCATTAAAATAACATGAAGGTTATTATTAAAAGAAATTCATTAACTACAATATGCCTACCATAATGGAATGGGAATGTGAAAGTATATCTGCCAGTTTCCTTAGGGAAAAGCTTGAAAGCATCTGTCAGGTTGACATGATAAATGGGCGAGCGGATGAGAACTGAAAGGAAGTTTTATGCTTTGTAAAGCTGATGCCCTACATGAAGCTTAGTAATGACATCATTTCTCCTATGATTGGTCTCTAGGCAGCAGTTGTGGTGGTATTCAACTTTGCTATGGTTCTGCTGATTTTTCCTGCTATCCTGAGCATGGACCTTTATCGTCGGGAGGACAGGAGACTGGATATATTCTGCTGTTTTACGAGGTGGGAAAGTGTGATTGGTTGATGTATGTGGTGCATTCTCGTTGTGGTCAGCCACCAGTGCTACCGTTCCTTGTCAGGAGTGGGAGTTCTTCATTGTAGCAGGGTCAGTATGTTGTTACAATTTCATTGCTATTGATTGACTTTCATTTGCTACCTTCGTTTTTACCTGCCTGAGGGGAAATGTTAAAATACACACACATCCTTCATTCATACTTAAGTTCATTTTGACTGCTGGAAGACACGATTTTGGAAGTAAATAAAAGTTCCATGCTTTAGGAGTATCTTCAAGTATTTCTTAGGGTACTTAGGTTATGGGGTACTTCAAGGCATCCAGTGCTAGGTAGTAATGAAGAGTTCTGAGAAGCCTTACTTACAGTTAATAACTATGTGCTAATTTTTATGCTTTTTATGCCTTTAAACTTAAATACGTAAACATAATATATAAATTGTAGAATTACTTCCCCTTATCCGAGTTTTTCATGGGAGTATGAGGAGTGCAGGATGATCAGTTCCATAACAGGGTAGTGCTTGTTAAAGTTCCTATTATGGCTGCAGTAGCAGTTCAGAATGGTAATACTGCTATTCTAGAGTGTATGCACAGACACTGACACACAGCCAGTGCTGAGCATTGAGTGTGGCTAGGAGAAGTCTACTGCCATGAGTGGAGCCTCTACTTAGAAATATAGCATGTTTTCTACCTTAGTGTTTGATTTTGTCTGCAATGAAGAGGATCAGCGACATTTCTACATACGTACTCTTACTATCATAACCAGGATGTGGAAAGTCCATCTTGTGTCATCTTAGCTTTATATACCCACCTAGCAGCTGACACAGTTTGACATTTTAATTTTAGTGTCAAAGAGAGAAAGCACTTTCCTAAATTTGTTTTTGAGGGAGTGGTTAGAACAGGGAATTGATCCCAAGCCAAGACTCCTGCTTTCTATTTCTGATTCAGTCATAGTTTCAGTAGAATGGTCTAATGTATTTGAATTTTGGAGCCCTGATTCTCAGAAATACAGAATAATCAGACCTTACCTTTATTTCCTTATCTCAAGTTTCACCAAATACGTATCAGAATTTGGGCCCATTTAGATATGAAGAAATGCACTTAATGAGAGCTTGCTTTGTTTAGGCAGGCAACTTTCTGAATTCTTCTCGTTTTTGCAGGGTTTGTCCACTTAATGAAAAATCTCTTACACTGTTTTCTATCAACAATTTGTCATTTCTCATTTACTGGAGGAGGTGTGCCTCTGGTATTGTTTTTTACAAACTAGGTATTTGTTAGAGTCTTACATAGAATAAAATGAAGGGAATGCTTCGATTATTCCTGAAATTTTGGTGCTTCATGTTCCTCATCTTTCCTAGGAATTAATCCTTGCAAATGTTTACTTAATTTTTAAAACATTCAGTCAGTGTGTGGCAAATGGTTTCAACCTGCCTCACAAAAGCCTGCGATCTTATCCAGAAGGCCCAAATATTATTTAACAGTAACTTTAATAGTTCTAAACAGCAGAACTCAGTATGTCAGGTGTTTACATTTTGATCTAAATAACTTAATTCTCAGCATGGGCACTTAAACGCAAACTCACACGCATATTGTACATTCAGCCTGTGTGGAACTACCAGAGTTTTGACCTGATCAGCATGTGTAATTAATGGAGTGGTGTGGGTAGATCTCAAAGTCTTCAGATAGATGCTGGTTCCTTTTTTCCTGAGCATGAGTGTGCACATATTCCCAGAGATGCACACTTCAGAGAAATACTTCCTAAACCTGCAGAGTGAAATTTGCATCAAAGCCTTACACATAGGCCATTTAATAGTAGTAGAAGCAGTCTCATTTGGAAGCAGGTTATCCTTTCCACTCTGAAAAAAATAAAGGTCTATCTAAATGCGAACAGATGTTTTCTCTCTTCTCTTGCAGTCCGTGTGTCACTAGAGTGATCCAGATTGAGCCTCAAGCATATGCAGAAAATGACAATACTTGCTACAGTCCGCCACCCCCGTACAGCAGTCACAGTTTTGCACATGAAACTCAGATTACAATGCAGTCCACGGTGCAGTTGCGCACAGAATACGACCCTCATACGCAGGTGTACTACACCACAGCGGAGCCTCGCTCAGAAATATCTGTGCAGCCAGTGACAGTGACACAAGATAATCTTAGCTGCCAGAGCCCAGAAAGCACAAGCTCGACGAGGGATTTGCTTTCCCAATTCTCAGACACCAGTATGCATTGCCTTGAGCCGCCCTGTACGAAGTGGACGCTCTCATCTTTTGCAGAAAAGCATTATGCTCCGTTCCTCCTAAAACCAAAAGCTAAGGTAATCAGGGACCTCTTTACCTTTTTTTTTATAAAAACAGATTTCTATATTGTCCATTAGTAAAATTATCCTGGCAGTGGTATTAAATAAAAGCAATAAATAGAATTCTTTTGGAATGACAATTCTTAATTTTCCAGCTAATTTCATACTTTAGAAATTATATCTTGCGTGTGCTTTTGAGACATATTTTTGAAATATGAGTTAGGGCTTTCATGACTTTCAGTATCATAACCTTGTGAATAGTAACGTTAAAGCCACTTTTAAACTTTGTTATGATATAAATTTCTCATCTGTGCCCTTGTAGTGTGTATGTGATGAAAAAAAAAAAAAGAATAAAAGCGTTAAAGTAGATGGATGGCTGTTAATTTTGAGCCTAGCTTTGTAGTATGCCATTATGAATTGTTAGTTTCCTTTAGAAACCTAAACCAAAATGCATTTCAATTTTCTATTGCAGATTGTGGTTATTTTTCTTTTTCTGGGTTTACTTGGGCTCAGCCTTTATGGAACTACCCGGGTGAGAGATGGACTAGATCTCACAGACATTGTACCACGGGAGACACGGGAATATGACTTTATTGCCGCACAGTTCAAGTACTTTTCGTTCTACAACATGTATATTGTGACGCAGAAAGCAGACTACCCAAATGTCCAGCACTTACTTTATGAACTTCACAGAAGTTTCAGCAATGTGACCTACGTTTTGTTGGAAGAGGATAGGCAGCTTCCCAAAATGTGGTTGCACTATTTTCGAGACTGGCTGCAAGGTAAGAACGAATTGCATGAGTTTCTTGTAACTGTGCAGTAGTAACCACTTGCTACTAATGCTCCCCTCTTCGAATGTAGTTGCACAATAAAGGACTGCAAGCAGGAGGGAGAACACCGAGGTACTGATCCAGACTTGCACATCGACTCGCTGTTTCTCCAGCAGGTCACTTACATTCTTTGTGGCTGAGTTTACTCCCCCAGTAAGACAGTTGTGAAGCTTTAAGAGGATTATATCCGTGAGAGTTAGCTTTATAATTAATGGCCAAATATGGCCCACTGTCTTGGGAAAATAAATGTTTGCTGCATGTTTTGAGAACAGTAAATGAGAAGTCCCCATCCAGCAATGTACTTTGGCACAGACTTAACTTTCAGCACGAGTGAGCCTGTTGGCTACAGCTGGGACTGCTGGCATGAAGAAAATTCAGTGTGGCTTATGTCTTTTACTGGATTGGGAACTTACTATACATTCTGTATTTGCAGTCAAGTATCCTCGCTCTTTCTGTGATGCTGCTTTTTCCATGCAGAATTGCAGTGGGGCAGGGGAAGACAAGAAGAGGCATGGCCTTTCAAGTGCTGTGATGATAATTATATTGAAGTCAGCTTATTAAAAGATCTTAAAGATACTATAATTACACATGTTGAGACAAATAACTGTTTTTTATTTAAAATAAACAGTACTGTTATATTTCATCAAATTCTGCCCAGGAGTACTTCTGTCCTACCTCTGCCTTTCTGTTGGGAGAATCTCCAGGAAGCTTTTGCCAACAGAAAAATAAATTGTGCTGACCTAGTGAGACTGTAAATTTTAACTGTAACTGTTTATAGATTACCAGTTCAGCCAGTGATTCTTAGAGAACATGTAGGTAACTGCCAGTGTTTGCGGTATTTTATTCCTTCTGAAAATGTCATGCAATATTAGGAAAGCAAATGCATCTAAGTGACACATCTAAACCAAGTGATACGTTTCCTGTGTGTTTAATTCACTGATAAATCATGCAAAGCAGTATTTCAGCTATTAGCTTGTATTTTTAAGTAGTTTTTAAGTATATTGGATCTGTTCATTACAGTCTGCTAACTGGAAGTTTTACTTAATTTTTAATAAAAAAAAACCATAGTGAGCTGTAAGAGAAAGTATTACTGGCAGGAAGAAAATTCAACATCGCTTAGATTGGAATGTTAGTGTTCTTTCTAGATTTCTAAGCAAGCATCTAAGAAGCATCTACATGCTTCTCCAAATTCTCTTGTACCTCTGCTGCTTATTTTATTTCTTTTGTGGGTATTTTTTGTTGTTGTTCCAAACAGTCAGAAAAAAACATGTCTGGTGTCCCCACTTCCACCTTCCTCCTCCTTCTTCCCCCCTTTCTTCCTCCAAACCTGTGGGGGAGACAGAAGTCTCAGATAATGTTCTCAGCACAATCTGCCAACAACAGAGTTGGGAAGAGGTATCCTTGGATCTGCTCCCTTGCATGGCTTCTCAGAGTGAAACGCTGGAGGCAAGCTAGCCCACTTGGTGTTGCTCCCAGTGTGCCCACTTTCTCATTGCCCCTCTCTCAGGCCCATCAAGTAATTTCCCAAACCTCTTCCACTTTGGATGTCTCTGTCCTCTTTGTAATCACCTCCTTGTGCTAAGGACTGTTTGTGTGGCCCTGGCCCAGTGCCAAGGGCCCACACATCTCCTTCTCTGTGCTGTATGTCCATGCTCATAGATGCTTCCAGATCTGCTCTTCTGTTAGGGGTGTTCCTACTCTCTTCTTCCTGTCCATAGTTATATTTCCTGGAGACAAGTTCCGAAGAGAAAGATCTGGGGGTCCT
>BJBW01004272.1:251-14504 GCA_004320125.1 Scolopax mira
GCAGCTCTAGGGAACAGGGAGGCCAGTGACACAGGGGTGTCACAGCTGCCTGCATCACTCCTTCCTATATACAAGTTGATCCATCTGCTTGTGAGCAAACTCATGTGCTTCAGAGCCAAGGTCTAGGACCTGCATGGTGACAGTGTCTCCAGGGGTTGCTTTCTTCTCCAAGCTCAAGTGGAAGAGAGGACACTGGTACATGAATATAGTCTAGGTGGAGGTACTGAGAATAGGTGAAACTCCTGCAAGTCATTGCACTTACCATTAATAATTTCACCTGCTCTCTAATGCTCTTCAGTTCTGGTCTGCCTAAGGAGCCTGACCAGTGGGCCCCATGAAGGAACCTTGAAGCAGTAATGGTTTGTGCCTGGTCTCTGGTGATCATTGACACAGACAATTGTGACTGACGTGTCTTTGGCCCCTTTGGTGTCCAAGAGCAAGTGCTGGCAGGCCACGGTTGTTCTGAGCCATGCCATCATGGCCATACTCTTGATTGGCACAGGCCCAGACCAAGGACCATGCACCAGCCCAAGGAGTGGCTTTGCTCCCTTGGCTGTAACGAGAGCCCAAGCTGGAGGGAAGGGCTAAAAAGGTGGGGTCTGCCAAAGGGTCTCTGGGGGTTGTGAAGGTATGGTGAGAGCAGAAACTACAAGCCCACTGTGGTCCCTGCAACACCTCCCCTTCTATAAACAAGGCAGATGGATAGCCTTCTTCCTCCCCTCATTCCCCCTTTTTTCTTCCCTCCCAGAGGTCACCTTCAGCGTGGAGGCAGTGTGCCCCCAAGGACATGGGGAAGGGGCGGAGCGTCACGCTTCGCCCCGCAATGCCTGGCAGCCCCCTCCGGCTGCTCGGCGCAGGCTGGACCCAGCCCAGAGGCTGCAGCGGGGGAAGAGAGGCAGTCCACGGCCGGCTGCGCTGCTGGAGAAGGTGAGAGGCTTGGTAGGGAAGGGGAGGGAGCGTGGGAAGAGAAGTTACAGCCATGGCTGTATGGATACAAGACTGGACAGGCTCATAAAAGGGTGCTTACCCCACACAAACCAGTCTTGGAGAGTCCAGCGTAGCGTGCCGGCACAATGTGGAGTGCATCCATTTCCCATGTCTGGTTTATGGTGGGCTCGTTGGTGGCTCTTCTCCGAAAGTTTGCTTTGGGTCCGGTAGCGTCCAAGTGGGATGGTGTGGTGGTACCGGCTGGTTGGTTGGGAGGAGGGTGTGATGTGCCTGCGAGATTGCTGCTGGTTTCTGCCCGAGGAGGCTGCTGCATGGAGATTCTGGGATAGTGCTTGCTGGGGAGAGGCTTTCGGGGCTCTGTCCAGGGAGGCTCCTGTGTGTTTCTGCCCAAGAAGCAGTTCTGCTGAGGGGACAGTCTATGCGGTTCTCCGCAGTGAGATTAAGCACTAGCCTG
Source organism: Scolopax mira (assembly GCA_004320125.1). Lineage (NCBI taxonomy): Eukaryota > Metazoa > Chordata > Aves > Charadriiformes > Scolopacidae > Scolopax > Scolopax mira. The sequence continues at coordinate 1,654 of BJBW01004272.1, forward strand.
CTGACCAGTTTTAGAAAGAACCTCATAAATCTATCAGCAACAAGGCCAGAAACAACCACTGTGATAATCTGCTCTGATCTATTTCCCTGTACTAAACGTGGCTTCCACTAGATTGGACCTTTTAGGGTAAAAAATCGCTGTTCTTGAATTAAAAACTCCAGAGATGGAAGGATATTCTTCCATACTGCTTCATAAGATTTTTAGGGGCAAACGTCCTTCTTCACAAAATCTGTACCGCAGTTGAGGTCTGAAATTGCCTCATTTCAGCTTCAGCTATTACTTTTCCTTAATTGGGAGAGCCCTCTTTAGTGAAATCCTAGTACCCACAATTGTACACACAGATGATAGACTCACTTCTTTGCTCTGTTTGATAAGCGAAAAACAGACTCCCCTGGAAGTTTCCCCTGCAATTATCAGTTGTTGTCATTCTAATGGTTCTCTTCTGTTCCTTTTTTCATCAAACTGTGGACAGCAGTGCTAGCTTGTGGAACTGTGGTCTCACCAATACCATTAAAAAGATGCAAAACAACCAGTAATTAGTTCTGTTGACCCATCAGCTGGCCTCCAGAAGAGTGCAGGAAATTTACCCTAGAGAAACCAGGCTTTCACATCAATGTATTTGTGACATTGAAAAAACCATCACAAAAAGTAAAGAAGAATGCAAAGCAGAGAAAATGGAAGGAATGCATTTTTTTAAAAAATACAAAATACACTGGTGCATGATACTCTCAATCCTAGCACAGAAGTCATTAGCAGGTGGCCAGCTCTTCAGAAATACAACTTTCCTAACTCAGCTGATTTTCAGAGATGAAATTTCAGACTGTCTCAGGGCATCTGTGTAGGAACCTCTGCAGAAACTAGAGTTCACTGTAAGAGGCACATTGTCTCAGAACAGATCTCTTGCTTTGTTATGATCTGTCTTAATCTATCTAAAGCTGAATGGCTATATCTATTTCTTTTTTTGTTGTTTAGAGTGAAGCTTATATTCTTAGTTTAGCATCTGGAAAATGGTAGTTTGCCTCTCACTGCTGATGTTCCCTGCATCTGATACTTTTTGGGCATTCTGTTCAGCAGAGCCAATGCAAAAGTGGAATCTGCAACATTAGTAACCCTTGTACAATTATTCTCTTAGACTTTTATCTGTGTCATTAAGATGTCTATCTATATCACTGTAGATTATTTCTAGTGCAATTCTGTATCTTCCTTCACATTTAGGCCTGCAAAGGAAGTGAGGCTGTACAAGATCTACATTTCTAGGTTTACACAGCACGCAGCACCCAGTTTGTCTATAAAGCAGCATCAAGACTGGATTTGTCTGGTTAATATGACATTTCTTTTTGCCTTTTTTTTTTATGTCACAGACTAAACTTCTGACTTCTTTGCTCCTTTGAAACACTTTTTAATGTATGTTCATGCACTAGTTTTATCAAGCAATGCGTTATCTACCCAAAACCATTTTGTGTCATTTGTAAACATCTTCTGGATGATTTCAGTTCTTTTTTCTATATCATTGACAAAGGTAAAAGTCATAAAATAAGAGTCAGGTTTAAACAAAATGAAGTGTGTAGGGTGAACATACCAGTAGAATACTTTTCCACTACTAAGTGGGATTATTTTAAAATCCATTAAAAATGTGTGGATTATTGATTTTTACCAATGTCAGGATGAATTTGTTCAGATAGCTTTCAGGAAGCGATCGGTGAACGGGACATTTCTAGCAAGTGCCATACAAACCAATACTGGGCTGAGAACTCCTCTGAACTCCCACCAGCAATTTAGACGTTGATGGGAAACCCCTGCAGGTAAGGTCCACACACAGCCCCTAGACAGAAATGAATGTGGTCTAAGTCCATTTGAGCAAAATGTGCTTTATTGAAGGTGATGCAAAAGTATTCAGGTAGAAACAAGGCAGGAAACACCCAGAAAGGCAGGTGAAGAGTAAGTGGATTTTTCCCCCAAAAAAGTCCCAGTAATTTGGAAAAGCTCTGGAGTCATAATGGATGTATAAGATAGTGCAGTTTCTCAGTGTGGCATTCCTGCAAAAGAGATTTTGGGGGCCACAACATGTATCAGAAGGTAATTTTACCTTAATGTGTCATATTTATATATTTTTTAACTGTGAGGGTGGTCAAACAGCATGATAGCTTGCCAGGAGAGCTTATGGAGTCTCCATCTGTGGAGATATTTAAAACCTGACAGGATACCTTCCTAGATAATCTGCTTCAGATGCCTCTGCTTCGATGATCTAAAGAGGTCCCTTCCAACCTAAACACCTCTTTGATTCTGTCATCATAGCACTGTTTTTACAGACATTACACTGTTTTTGGCTCTTGACATGTATGAGGTGATTTTGTGGGCTAAATATATTAAGTGCTTTGGTTAAAGAACTGGGATAACATTACCTAGAGTAAGATGTTATATCTCCATAGGCTAGCTCCTCCTCAGGAAGTTCAGAAGTGTCTTCCAGTGGATGTATATTTCTTACTGCTGTAATTAGAGACTCAGGGAATTAGGGTTTCTTGCATGTTGACAGCCTGCAAACAGGACCTCTAGCAGGGATGAAGCACAGGAAGGATAGTGGAGGAAAAAACAGTTTTGAAAAGGACCATGCCTGGTGCCTTCAATACGACATAGCCAAAAAGGGTGAGTCTATCCTGGCCAGGGCCCTGGTGGCCTCATCCCCAGTGCCTGTCACTCTGCAAAGAGCAAATTGCCCTCTAGAAGGTAACAGAGGTAGGTAGGTAACAGAGAACCCAGGCACACTCTACTCAGTGGTGCCCCAAATTTGGCACTTAGCTTCCTAGCTAAAGGCAATGGTATCTCAGAGAAAGAATTGACAATTTTGACTGTTTCCTGAAGTATGAACTGTGTCCTGTAATCAATTTCCTCAAGAACAACAAAGGCCAAAGCTCTGGAGTGACTGCAGCTGGGGGTTTCCTTCATATAAAACCCTGATCAGACACATAGGATTGCCACTATCCCTCAAAACACTCTACCCATATCCACTGGCTTATCTGTTTTTCCAAGTTGGCTCTTTCACTTTGATGCTCTACTCTGTACCCTGACAATCTGCCCTCCTGGGCCAGTGGGGCCACGCATGGAAGTAAGAACCCTCGCAATCTGTATTGCAGTTTATTTGAAATGTGGAGTGGAAAGGCAGAAGAGTTTTTTGGATTTTTTTTAATTGCAAAAGCTTATTGACTGAAATATTTTGATTCATAAGCTGGAGTGAAAATCAAAAGCAGAATATCCTCCCATAGACAAAAACAAGTTTTCCCACAGTAAATAGGAGAGAAGTAATGAATGATATAAAAAATAGAATAGCTGAATCATTGTCGTGGTTTGGGCCAATACAAACAAAACCGGGTTAATGAATAGATATTTTAAAATAATATCATTATTGAATAGTACATTAAGTGGATGCAGCAAGAAGATTCTAACCTTTGAGACAGGTAGCGCCAACAGGTGGCCAGCCTACAAGGGAGGAAATTTTATCTAACTCAACTTTGAGAAATTAAGTCATGTGAGAAGATCATGAACCATTTGCTGACAAGAATTTGTATATGACCATAAATTTGATATAGGAGAAACACTGTCTTACAGAAAAGATCTTTTGTTATTTTTTTCACAAATATAAATCTAATGTGTTTTGTACAAGACAAGGAGACATCTCTCCTGTTGCTCCATTCTCTATTTAGTGTAGCTTTAGCCTATGTAATATCAAGGGGATTTCTATGTCTTCCAAAGGCCAATTAGATTTTAAGTTTTTTCTCTCTATTACTAGCTAGGACTCTTTAAAAGACTTTTTCAGCTATTTGTTTTAACACCTGAATATGGTCAACATCAGTTTGGAAATGCCAGAGTGGGTCCATTTGTGGGTTCTGTGATGCCCTTGCTGTGTGGAATTTCATAAACTGTGTTGGCTGGGCAGCAAACAGGTGGACATCAAAGCAAAATCTCTAAAATACTTTCCAGGCCATCTTTCCCTGTGAATTTCTCCCCAGCCTTCTATTATCCCCTCCCATGCACGCACTTGTTCATTGTTGAACTCCCTACAGACTCTACTAACTTTGACTGCTGTTGGCTCTCACACCAAGCCAAAACCTTTGCAGAAAAGTAGGACCAATTACTTGATCCTTCTGAATTGGATAAGATTTAGCAACGAAGTCTAGGAGAGAAGGGAAAGGAAGGGAAAAGAAGGGGGTCTCTTCCAGAAATAGTCCCAGACCTATGTACAAATCCAGCCTTTTTGTACTTTTCCTAGGTTTAAATAATTCTGTTGCTAAATTACTGGATTCTTACAAATGATCAGATTTAGCATCAATAGGGGATGGAAGTTGAAGGAATTGTAATAAGCTCTTGTCACAGATAGACCAATGTAAAAACTAAGGGAAAAGGCTTCCTTCTTTCTGTTCCCACTCATATTCTCAGGATGCCATCTTCCTTTTTAGGAATGTGAGGTCCTATTCCCTCGCCAAAAAGGCATCGTGTGAGTCTGGATGTCTTCCCAGAAACATTCTGAGTTTGTAGGTGCAGAGGCGAGCCACTGGTTTTATACCGGAACTCTGTTTTGCCACACATTGTTTAAGACACATCCAAGAATGCTGCAACCCTCAGACTCTTGGCCTACATTAGGCAAAGTTTTACCAGCAGGGTGAGAGAGGTGATGTTTCCTCTCTCCTCAGCACTAGAGAGGGCACATATGGAGTAGTGAGTCCAGTTCTGGGCTCCTCAGCAGAAGAGAGATGTAGACATACTGGAATGAATCCAGACCATGAGGGTGATTAAGACATTGGAGCATCTCTCATATAAGGAGAGGCTAAGAGAGGCTGGGACTTGTTTAGACTCAAGAGGAAAAGACTCAAGGGGATCATCTTATTGATACATATAAATACCTGTAAGAAAGACACAGCCATAATCATCTTAGTGATATTGAGTGAGAGGACAAGAAGCAGTGGGTCTGAAACAGAATTTCTATTTAAGCATAATAAAAAAATTTTACCATAAAGGTGATTGAACACTTGAACAAGTTGCCCAGAGCAGCTGTGGAGTCTCTATCCTTGGAGATATTCAAAACTGAACTGGACACAGTCCTGAGAAGCCTGCTGTTGTTAACCACCTGCTGAGCAGGAGATTGCACTAGGTGATCTCCAGAGGTACCTTCTGACCTTTAACATCCCATGACTCTTCCTGTGAGCTTGCTCCAAAGCCAGGATAGGCTCCCAAGCCCAGGGTACCTGTGTTCCAGGCACAGGGAGGTAGTCAGTGGGGAGAGTGCGGCAATAGGTGCCTTAAAGTGCTGACCTGTATCTGGTTGGATGGACTGAAATAGTATTTCTCTGAAATGGGTCTGAAGCAGCTGGCTGTAGCTCAAAATGCCGTTGATATCCAAGCTTCTTTCCTGCCTAATTTTCTTGGCTGCAGAGATGAGTGACTTTGGGTCAGAAATGTCAGCAGGCACATGAAGTACTGAGCTCCCTTTGGCTTGCTTGGAGCACACTGCCTCTGACTAGTAATCCCTTTTTTTGTCATGGACTAGGTGTGCCTCTGCCTAAGGTGCAAGTTTGTCTCTCCTGCTACCTCAAGGGCTTTCTTCAACAAGCAGTAGAGATGGGTTTCTGAGTAGAGAGACATGGTCTCAGTGTATTAGGCTAAGGAGAGCAAGAGAACTGGGTCATGCCTGGTAATCTGTGACTCTGTTAACATTTTACTTTTTGCCTAATGCCCTGGAGAGCAGAATAAGAGGAGGCCTGGAAGGCTGAGACAAAAAGGTGATCCAGGTCTTTGAAGTGAGAAGCACCAGGAACTACTGTCTGGAGGCCAGAAAGGACTAGAAGGATGAAAGAGGTTCCCTTCAATAAGGATCTTTTATATGATGAGGGGCCATCATATAAAAGGTGCCCAGAGGTGTAATGTATAAAGGCGTAAACTCAACTCTAGCACAGCTGTGAGAGTGCTCAGGTTCCAAGTGGCAGAAATATCCCCTGCCACAACATGGTTTGTGCGGCATGTCTGATCTGGGGTGTTTTTTGGTGCATATTTTCATGTTCCTGACTTGGGCTGTGGTGTTTCTGCAGCACTCAGCAATGGCCGAGAGCTCAGCTGTGGCCACAGCAGGGACAGCGGCACCAACCGTGCTAGATGAACTCCTGGAGATCACAGCTCAGAGTCTGGTGCGCACTGAGGTGGCCGAGCACTATGAGGTTATTCGTGAGCTGGGCAGGGGCAAGTATGGCCATGTGATGCTAGTGACACACAGGCAGAGAGGTAAGGAACTGACTGTGCCCTGTGAGCTACTGTGCCTTGCCTACTCTCCACTCACCAGGGTGCTGGGTGGGTTGGTGGCTCCTTGGGGCCAGGCACCAGGCATGGTGGGGGGTCCCCTGGGAGACCAGCAGGGCAGGAACTTCCCCAGCCAGGGACCATCCCACTACCCAGCCAGGGAGCAGGTGATACCAGGGGACAGGCCAGAATATCAGGCATGATTATAATCATGAGGCAGGTCCAAGGTCAAGCCAGAAAGTCAATCCCCAAGTCAGAATCAATACGGTTCATGGCTAGGCACTGGCATGGATGTGATATAACTGGAAAGCAGCACTCCCAGCACACTTCTCAGGCAGAGAATAAAGCCCCAAGCCTGGGCTTATATGGTGCCCTACACCCATGGACAGAGAGTATGAGTGAAGGTCTTAGGTGGGGTTGGCCGAGGCCATTAAGACCTATGAGTTCCCACAGGGTCCTGACACTACTCCTCCTGAGTAGTCCCAGCTCTCACTGATGGGCCCATATTGCCTGAATTTCCCTTGCTCTGCCCAGTGCTCCTCTGCATGCACTGACTGTCTCAAAACTCACACCAGCAGCAGAATCCTCTCCCAGATCTGGTGTTCACAGGGTATGTCCACACAAAGCTTCGGGCCAGAGACTCCCTGTGGCTGTGAGTGTCCAGACCTGTGGCTGCTCAGTGCCCTCTGTCTGGCCTTGGTGTGAGTGACTCTCAGGAGAGCCTAACCCACTCTCCCATCCCCAGGGACTCCTATGGCTCTCAAGCTTCTACCCAAAGCTAGTACCAAGCTGCACACCTTCCTGTATGAGTATTGCGTGGCCCTCTCCCTTGCCACCCACCCTGCCATCATTGGCATGTTTGGAATTGCGATTGAGTCCAGCCAGTACTATGGCTTCCTCTACGAACCAGCACTACACAAAGACCTCATCTCTATCATCAAACCCCGGGTGAGTGCTCCTACAAGGCCATGGGGACTGGGACTGTAGCGTTTGGCCCTTGTGCAGGCTGGCTGGGTCGGAGGGAGGGAGATACAGGCAATGGGCTGTGGGTCTCTCTGGGGTCTACAGCCCTGAAGCAGCTTCAGGCTTGCAAGACCAGACAGGCAAAGGTCTTCTTCAGTATGGAGGATGTAGGTGAGAGCCCAGCTAGCAGGGCTGCCCAGGAGCCCTGTGTGTGCCATAACTGCCTGGTTCTGTCCCTCTGCAGGACGGGATCCCTGAGCCAGCCGCTAAGCAATGTGCCAAGCAGCTCGTCAGTGCCCTGGAGTTCATCCACAGCCGAGGGCTCGTGTACCGCGACGTCAAGCCTGAGAATGTCCTGCTTTTTGATCCCGAGTGTCGGCGCATCAAGCTGACTGACTTCGGGCTTACGCGGCCCAAGGGTACCAAGCTCAAGCTGGTGGCTGGGGTAATCCCCTACACTGCCCCGGAGCTGAGCAACACCACTAATACCCAGGGGGTGCCCATCGACACCAGCTTGGATGCCTGGGCCTTCGGCGTGCTGCTCTTCTGCCTGCTAACTGGCTACTTCCCCTGGGAGCAGAGCCTGCCAGCTGACCCTTTCTTTGAGGACTTCATGCTGTGGCAGGAGACGGGCTTGGAGGAGAACCTGCCCCGCCATTGGAAACGCCTGACCGCCGAGGCTGCCCTGATGCTGCGGAGCCTGCTGGCCCTGGATCCTGCCAAGCGTGGCCCCGTCAGTGGGGCGCTGCGCTATGTCGACTGCCCTTGGCGGATGGAGGACAGGCACAGTGAGGAGACTGTGGTGAAGCCCTAGACCCTGCTCCCCATGGTGGGGAGGGAAGGCAAGCCTCATCCTGCAAGGGGCTTTGAAGTTCGGGGCACCACGGTGGCCCAGGTGTGAGAGGCCATGGTGACCCGGAGATCAGATTGTCTGCAGCACTGTCCCTGCCACCGCAGAGTCAGGCTCCTTCTCCAGCTCATGGTCCTCACCCCATGGTTTAGTGCTTCCCAGTGCCACCTCCTTGTGCTTCCTTGGGACTTGAAAACATCCCCTTTCGCTTGGAAATTACTATCTCTGTAATCCACTCACTTCCTGGCCACAGGGACTCCAGGGTGTTTTCTAGGGGCTGCAACACCTGATTTGTCTCAAATAGAGAAAGAAAATGTACACTTTTGTGTTTCTGTATGTGGCTCTTTTTCTCTCATAATAAAATGCCTGTGAGGGCCGGCTTGCTGTGGGAGAGCAGGGGCACGACAGAGCCTATGGTGATCTCAGGAAAACCTGCTCGAGGCAAGGACCACCCCTGCATGTTGCCTGGGCTTCCACCAGGACCCTTCAGGAGACTGGAGTGGAAGTGCTGGGGAGCCCCCAGCGTGTGGCTGCAGAGGGTAGCTGGGGTCTGATGATGACACTGGGAAGGTGGTGGGAGCCATGGAGGTGGGGTGTTGGAGAAAGCCACAGAGAACCGCATGCTGTAATCCGCCCACTGTCATGCATTTGTTCCCATTTCCTTGTGTTCAGGACCAAGTGACGGATGGGGTCTTATGAGCCAAGAGTTGCTAGCAGCAGGAGTCTCAGTGTCAGTTTGCACAAGTGTCTCTTCTAGTTCCCATCACTCAGGAAAATGGCATTCTTCAAACACAGACAACCCTGCTGAAGCACAATTCACCACTCTCCCTCCTCGAGTGGCTTAGGAGCAAGTGGAAAGGTCAGCTCACTGCCATGAACATCCACATGTAAGATTCAGCTGAGAAGACAGTAGCAGTGTGAAGGTGGTCAGCATGGGCATCACTAGGAAAGCCTAATGGAGAAGCTGCAACTACAGGTTGCATAAATTTATCCATACAAATAGCTCCAGCAATATTCCCATGGTGATACCTCCCAGCAATCCTACACCATTGCCTTGCTCTCACTCATCCTCCTCCAGACTGACTGTGCTGTCCTCATAGAGCCATCCCCTCTCTGTATGAACCCCTACTAACACTTCTTCCCTGCTCTGGTTCTCCTGAATCCTTCAGTCCCAAGGAACCATTTCCAAGACTACCCAACACCAGCCCAAGCACAGCTCCCCCTTTGTATTGCCTTCAGGTCCTATGACAATGTCCTTCATGCTCTTTTACATACCTGGTTACCCCTCTAGAAGACCTTCCTTCTCCCGTTTCCTACTACCACCTTAACCCTTCCCCAGCAACACCCTTCTTCTAATCCCCCAATTATAATTCCATGTGGATGTTATAATCCTGGGAAGAGGAAGCAAGGAGAGAATTAGGGGTCAGAATTTCTTCTTACTTTGCTACTTCTTTCCAGTCCTCAGGATTATGCTGTTCATAATCCTTGCCAGATCCTAGCTTGATTCTATTGCTCAATTTCCATTCTCAGTGGCTTCGTAACTTCTTCAAATGCACAATTCCATCACCATAATTTCTAGCATCCCAGTTTTTCTTTCACCTCAGATCCTTTCCTGCACACAATCTTCTGTAGTTCCTCAACCTCCAGCTCTTTTTTTCCAGCTTCTCACCCATTAACATTTTACCATGACTTACCTCCCCCACTAACATTTCCTTTCTACTACCCATCACCTGGTAAACATTTTTTCTCGTTCCTCTCTCAGCAACATCACCTCTATACTACTCTTGTGTAATTTTCCTGCTCCTTACATCACTTATCTTCTGCGTCTTCCTTCCGACTCCCCAACCTACCTTATCATACCTTATCAATCAGCATTGTTCTCACCATGTTCAAGATACAGTTTTATTCTGTCCACTTCCATCTCTTAGAATCTTTATATTACCCAAAAATGTAATAAATGCTTCTCAACTCTGAGATTTGAGTTCGAATTGCTTTGATTACTGTGGGAATAGCAGAGGAGTTTTAAGGTACCAACGCATTTCCTGTATTTAAAGTGGAAAAGCTCAAAGATCAACGGATCTAGGCCAGGTAACAAACAACTATCCAGTGAAAAATAATGGACAGTCTGATAGAGGTGTTTACCAATAGAGAATTATAGAACAGGAATGTGGCTATTTGAGATGTGACACCCAGCATTCTATTTCATAATAAAGTTGTGTTTGATAAAGTAAATTCACAGCATTATGGTACACCATTTTTGTGAGGCATGTTCTATTGATATAAAAAAAATTACAGTATGCTGTATTGATTAAGAAGATGTACTATGCAAAGTCAACAAAGCATACATTAAGTGAATGCAGGCTTGACATTAGGAAGTGTATCTTTACCAGGAGGGTGGTCACACTGGAACAGACTTCCTGGAGAGGTGGTCGATGCCCCAAGCCTGTCTGTTTTTAAGACAATGCCCTTAACAGCATACTTTAACTTTTGGTCAGCCCTGAAGTGGTCAGGAAGTTGGACTAGATAATCATTGCAGGTTCCTTGCAACTGAAATGAATTCTATTCTATGCTATGCTATTCTGAATATGTGTAAATAACCAATGGCAGGGCATAAAAAAAGATGCAGCCAGAGTCTTTGCAGTGTTACTGGGTGATGAGACAAGAACAATGTGCACACACTGAAATGCACAAAGTTCCATTTAAATTGTATTTGAATACAATTTAAACATGGCTCTATGGTGATGGTGCAATATTATGTATTCTGTTTCTGGGAAGATATTAAAAAGTTGACTGGACAAGGCCCTGGTCAGCCTGCTCTAGCTGTCTTTTTTTGAGCAGGAGGTTAGACTAGGCAATCTGCAGAGGTCTTGTCCAGCATCAACCATGCTGTGATTCTGTGATGTTTTTCCTTCGTGTGTGGCAGCTGGAGATGTGTGTGGCCCTCAGTATCTTTGCTTTGTAACTGCTCAGCATGGCAGTCAGTGGCATCAGCCGAGCTGATTGCAAGATACAAAACTGGCTTGACAAGAGAGGATTAGCAAGATTTTTAGGGTTTATTCCAAATTAAGGCAAACCTGAACTGGTGGGACACTGACATATCTGGGGAAACAGATCAAATTGCCTAACTCCATCAGGACTAAGGCTGTTTTTTTTTTTTGCAGGAGCCAATCATGTCAATGCAGATCAGGGATTTGCTGCTGCCCAAGAAAGATGATGGGACAGAGGCTATTGGTAGTGAGCAGTGGCAATGGCCATGGTTGTTTCTCTGTCCTTTATCACAGAGCCTTGAGACTTGTCAGAAGGGGTTTCTGCTGCTGGAAAGCTGTGTGATATGTAACTAAGTGATGAAATCAGCACTGTGACTGCATCATGGGTGTGATGGTGGTGCAGGCAGGGTTACACTGAAGCAAGTACAGCAGTGAGCACAGTGGCAAAAGCCCTGCCCTGAGCCAAGACCCCCAGTCTGGGCTCCTTATCTCAGTGGCTTAACTATAATTGCAGCTGGATTTCTTAAATCAATGAATAAACAGACCTGTTGAAGCCTATCTCCAGGGGGTCTGAAAAAAGATCTGCTTGTCCCCATCACCCCCGCAGCAGCTGCTGAGAGAGGCTGAAGGGAAGGGAGCTGCGTGCAAATAGGCTGTCTCTTTGCACGCCCAGCCGCTGGCTGCAGGAGGGCTGGCCTGGCGCCCGGCACCATAAAGGGCAACATTTCAGCTAGCGTGGGCACAAGGTATGGGGTGGATCTGGTGTCATCCCCAAAGAGGCATCAGGTGACTCCAAAGGGGAGGGAAAGACGTGGTACTTCACTCCTCTCTGGGATGGAATGAAGAGATAAATGGGGTAATTACAGAGCTCGCCACACTATGTGAGTTCTGGCTGCAGTGACCATGGCCCAAGAAGTGTGAATCCAGGCCCTAGTCCCCTGGTGCCTGCATCACGCTGCACGCTCGGGCTGGGAGCATGGATCTCCTGGCTTCTGGTAGGATGCGTGGCCTATGTTTCTGGATACCCTTGTGAAACTCAGTACAGATTCTGTTCCCTCTTCTGCACCACTCACTCCACATGCTCAGCAGCAGCCTGGGAACTGTGATGCAGACCAGAGCCTGTGGGGTACAGGGAAGGACCACCATTTTGGTATTGCAAGGGTGATGGGTTGAGCCTGGATCCGTTAACTGGACAGATTCCTTGGTCATAACACTCCTTGCAGTTAGGAAGTGTCAGTAGGAAGCAGTGGAAATGGAAGCTGTTTGCTAGGCAGAGATGTGAAAATGCAGGCAAATATGGAACTGATTGCCCCAGTTCATGCTAATGGTCAAACAGTGCCACAGACAAGTCGTCTCTGAATTAAAATCTTGATTGTTGAAGAGAACACTTAGGCAAATTATTTGGGCTAATTACAGGTCAGCAATGTCCAGCATAGTGTTGTGATGCTGGCTGGACTCAGGACATAAAAAGGAGGGCAGGACCATGTTGGATACTGGGGTCAGTCATCTCCTCCTTCTACAGGAAGACCACTGAAAGTTGGTCTATTGGACTGGTTGACCCAGTGACCAAAGGCAGGGCAGAGGTCCAGCCTTCAGCACCTCTCCAGTTAGGCTTCTGGTGTCATTTCTCGAAGCTTGCAGCATATAATATTCCTTCTGCAGCACATAATATTCATAGAATCATAGAATCATCTGGGCCGGAAGGTCATCTGGTCTGTCCCCCCCTGCAGACCCCCAACTAGACCAGGTTGCCCAGGGCCTCATTGAGC
>BJBW01004274.1:0-16199 GCA_004320125.1 Scolopax mira
GGCTGAAATACAAATATGGGGAGGCCTGACAGATGGATTATATTACACTCCCACAAACCCATCAAGGCAAGTACCATGTGCTTACAATGGTGGAAGCAAGCACCGGATGGCTGGAAACATACCCTGTGCAACACCATCCTGGGCCTTGAAAAGCAAGTCCTGTGATGACATGGCACCCCAGAGAGAATTGAGTTGGACAAGGGGACTCATTTCTGAAACAGTCTCATTGACACCTGGGCCAAACAGCATGGTATTGAATGGGTCTACTACATTCCCTGAATGCACCAGCTTCGGGGAAGATAGAACAGTACAATAGGCTGTTAAAAACCTCACTGAGAGCAATGGCTGGTGGGACTTTAAAACATTGGGATACATATTTAGCAAAGACTGCCTGGGTAGTTAACACCAGGGGATCTACCAAGTGAGTTGTCCTTGCCCAATCCAAACTTCCACATATTGTGGAGGGAGATAAAGCCCCCATAGTGCACATGAAGAATATGTTAAGGAAGACAGTCTGGGTTAGTCCTGTCTCAGGCAAAGGCAAAACCATCTGTGGGACTGCCTTTGCTCAAGGACGTGGTTGCACTTGGTGGGTGATGCCGAAGGATGGGGAAGTTCAATGTGTACTACAAGGGGACTTCATTTTGGGTGAGAATAGCCATTAAATTAAACTGTATGATGTTATTTTCTAAATGACCCATCTCATTTTGGTAACTGCTATTGGTCGTACTATAGTAAGAGTCACCCAAACTAATGACAAATGGACTCTGATGAAAAAATTAGTAAAGTGCAGCAGTGAAGGGATCAGAACTGAACACAGCAGCTGGTGCCCAGCAACTTCATTGAGATTGACATCTTCAACCCATGGACATGAACTGCACCAGATACATCAGCTGCAAGCTCAAGAAATACAGTATGGGGCACAGACACCATCTTGCATGCCCTAAAAGACTGTTCTAAAAGATGGAGCTCAAAGTCATGAATTAAATGAACTCAACGGACATTTTAGAGTGATGGCCCACAGACTAAGGACTTTATACCTGTATGGATATGTGTATGGGTAAACTGATAACATTTAATTGGAAACTGTAGGATCTGGGCATGGAATGAAATGGTATGGAATAAGGGGTGGATGATGTCCTGGGTCTGGTGGGGATAGGGTTAATTCTCCCCAGGATCTAGCAGGGACACAGATATTACATCTCACGTGAGCCATACCCAGGGGGTAGCTGGAGCTAACTGGGGAAGGGGAGGGACAGGAAGTCACTATGAGGGGAAGTGGCAGGGACTGGGGCTTGGGAGCCTTGCTTTTCTGTTAAATTGCCTTTGTCTTACCCCATGAGTCTTTGTCTTAACCCTTTTCTTCTGATTCTCCCCTCTCGACTGTGGTGGGCAGCGGGACTCCAGTCTGAGTGAGTGGCTGCCACATGGTCCTTTGTTGCTGTTTGAGGCCAAACCACGACAACCAGTAACTCAGAAAAAAATAAAAACCTTATTGCCTTCTACTTTGAAGAGATCTAGTACCAGGTATGCTCTTCAAAATACATAATGCACTATTCTGCAGAGAGAGATGTTGCCACCCTTTGAGAGAAGGCACTGCTAACCACCCAGAGACCGACCACATCAGAAATCTGCAAGATATGTTTTCTCTTACTTGTTGAAGAAATGTCATTAATATCAGCTGACTTGCTCCATTACTGGGCTGTAATGTTACCAGCTTCAATGGCTACAACATTGAAGGCTACAATAAAGATTGAATCCTCATAAATTTCATCAAGTAAGAACAAAAAAAGTACTACCTTTTGTGCAGTGTTAAGTATACACAGTTTTTGACATATCCAGAATTCGGATAGGACACTGTTCAGAAATCACAGCTATCTTGAAAACCAATCCAGAAGTCATGGATAAGTGTATGATTTGTATTATGCTACAGCAACAAAAAATGTTGGAAAAATCCATGTTGCATCATGGCCGTTAATGAATTGAGGGATGGGAAAAAAAAGAAACCCACAAGAAAAAACCAAAACAAACCACTAAGAGTTATCTATTAACCACCTCCACATCTGTATATGTTGGCTTATTTTAACAACTGACGTATTTTCAAGGGGATATTTTAAGATGTGTGTATAATCATCCTTGCCGTTACATATTAAGCTCTGAACTGGACCTCCAACACCCACATCAAGAGACCTATTAAACTTCATATAACCTTTGGTTTCATTTATAAATGCAAAGACTTTCTTCCTTGTATTAGGCTTAGATGGTTTTCAGTCACTTTTATGTTTCTGTTTTTAAAATTTTCAAATGGATACCAGTAATAGTAATTTATGTGTCTGGTACACATTGATAATTTTGGTACATTTGCTCTAAAGATAAGCAGATGGGGGTTTATTAAATTCTATAAAATTATATGTTTTAAAGAAATAGAATATGAAGGCAGTTTGAAAAGGCATGCTGAGCTGGCCTCCTTTTTAACTGGTTCGGAACCATAACAGACAAATTGTTGGTAACATGTTTTATGTTGTTAATTGGTTATGGTCTTTTATAGTTCTAATCAATAAATTAATTGAACTGTGTCAGATGTTTTTCCTCATTTTTATTTACTTCAGAAACAAAGAACAGCCATCCTATCTATCTCCAAGTTGAACAACTAAATGATAATAAAAAATTTGGCAGAAATTCTCTTACACCAATAATGACCAAGAAAATTCATCCTCAATTATCACTCACATTTAGTGTTATGTAGGAAGCCCCTAACATGGCAATCGAATTGGCCCGCCTTTTTGTATTTTGGTATATGAACTTCTTTTTCATGTTACAAGTGCAGCGACTGATAGAGAATTGCAGTCATATTTTTAAAAAGATTTCTGTTTCTCTCACCTTGAGTACAACAGGGCTTTTAAGGAAGCATTTCAAGGCTCTGTGAGCTTAGAGGAGAAGGTCTGAAGACACACTGGACAAGCAGTAGGGAAAACAGCCTGAAAAATGGCAGAACCCATTGTGATAGTTCCTTGCTTTAACACCTGTGAATGAGTGTTCAGAGTGTTTCATTTCAGGAGAACAGTCATGACTGAGGCTATTGCAGGTATTCTCACTGCACAACATATTTCTAAGAAAAGGGCAAAACTTATTCTCAGGGGAGATGGCAGTGACTGTGCTAAGATATGCATCAGATGCTTATTCTATTCCTAAGTATGTGTGGAAAACTTTGACTTGAGACTCCCATAAAGAGAGGCAGGCAGGAGGGAAAAAAAACAACACAAAGGAAATGAGGCAATCTGGTGATGTCATCTGACAGATGTCATTCACATGTCATTGAGTAAATAATCCTGAACAGTAAAACCAGACTCCTGCAGTTCATACTGGACAAGGTATTGAATTTGGAATATCAGCTAAATAGGAAGGTAGGCAAACTTCCAGATTTGTTCCAAAAAAACCACTTCCATCTAGTCCTGTTTTAAACGTCTTTCACCTATTCTTTACATCTAATTCAATATTTCTTAGTACAGGAATGGAATTTATTGGCATATATGTGGACTGTCTTTTCATTAAAGGAAGGCCGCTGGAAAGACATGTTTGTGTTATAGCACTTACATCACCAATGAGCCACCGCAAAGAAAAGAGTTTATTATTTTTTTTCAATAGCGAGAATACATGAATATAAATAAAAGAATAAATATAAACAAGGAAATAAGCCAGTAAAAATAAAAAGGTAACCAAGAATACGCTTAAGAAGTCCAAGACAATCCCGAAAATCCAAACAAGTCCCAAAACACTGTTGTCTAAATCTTAAATACTAATCTACTTCATTCTGTGTTGAACTGAACAACACAGTCTCTGCAAACTCTGCAAACAACAAAGTCTCTGCAGCTTATACATGATAACTTAAATAAGGTATATTCTTTTCATAGCATATCTGTTGCTACAAGGAACTCATTCTGATTACTACAACACTGAGTTGTGCAACTCCATTCAGCGGCTAAAGTTTATCTGTTTAGGCACAAGAAGGCCGGTAAATGGGAAAAAAAGTAGGCTATGAAGACTTTATCATAGTGTTGAAATCCAAATCCTCCTCTAATGTTTTTTCCTGGAAGTTCCCATTCCTGTGCTGAGTTTGGCAATGGGAGAGTCTTACCAGGGTGCTAGAACACCAGCCAAGCACAGGGAACAAGCAGCACTGTGCTGCAAAAGGAGAAGATTAACAAACAATTCAGGAATCTGCTTTAGTCCATCTTATGGTTGGGGGTAGTTCTTGTTTCATTCAGACCAAGCACTAAAGTATAGATGCCTGGGTGAAGTGTTTTTAGTTCCAAGGAAACACATGAGATAAATACAACATGCCAGAAAAAAATCCAGTGTTTTATGAATCAACTTAAATCAATCGCTATAGCAATTATTGGGAAGTCATAATCCTCATTATTGCATAAAGTATATTCTCAAATGGCCCATCACTGCCAAACACAGGAGTAATATTCCAAAGATTTAAATACAGACTGGTCTTCCTTTGGGTTAAAGTAGCTAGATACTTTCAGATTCCTAGCTAACAGTATAGATTATATTCTGTTATAATTGTGGACAGTACTTTTTAAGTCCATTGCATGGTTAGATCTCTTTATATTTGGCCAATGTTTTCCCAAGAATGTAGCTAGCAATCTGAAATGTATTCCGTTTTCTTGGGATATCTTTTCATTGTTTCCTGCCACAGTTTCTAAATTTGCTAAAAGAATGTTTATCCTGTCTATTTGTGTCAAAAAAAAAAAAAAAAAGAGAAGATATTTCAGTTCTTCATAAATGGTTGTAAGATCTGTGGATAAAAAGATTGAATATATATTAGTATTTTATAGTTGTCTAGTAGTCTGTATGAAGAGATAATTCTCCTGTACTCTGAATGGATGGAAGGACAGAAATAATGATTTGCCAATCTAGAAAGAAAAAGAGCAAAATAGCCCATTATCTGCATTTTCATCTGATAATGGGAAGTCCAGGGAGAGAAAATAAAATGCAATCTAGTAGGGACGATGGCCTTTTATTTTCATGAACTTTGTTTTGAAACAAAGTGGAAGCATTCATCTTATTTTGTTGGTATTAGTCCTCCTCAATGCTACTAAGAATGGTTAAATATTGCAACTTATCATCAATATCAGAACAAGAGAAATGTTTCCCTTTTATAATGTAAACCACCACCACAGGTCCTCCAGTATCCAGAGAAGGTAGGTACAAGCTGAATTAGGCTTCATTAAAACAACTCAATAAATCAAATATTTCTGAAACATTTGGGGCTTTACAATGCATGCAAAAAATCAGATGTAAGAGTAGTGGCATTGAGCCAGTGTCAAGAAAGATATAGTGAGACAGTGGGGAAATCTTCTGAGCTTATATTCATAATTATTTTATCTGTCAAAGAAAAAATTCAGATGATCTTTTATATAATTAAATTTTTGAAATGGACTATTTTAAGTGAAAGACAAGGAAAAAATTCTATCCACCCCCATCTGCTCTTTCCTGGATTCGAGCCAGTCTTTCAGCGTAACACTAACTCACAACACAACAGAGAAAGGACAAACATGCCCCCTCTCTTTGCCTGATTAGAGAATGTCTCATAAATGCATTCCCTGGACAAGCTTTATAATAGACTCATCCACTTTGTGTTCAATTGTAAATTCAATACCTACCACTATTAGCTGTTCAATTGTTAGACTTCATCCTGTTAAGCATTTGGTAATAAACAGGACTGGGCACAAACAATAAAAATAATTGTACATATTTTCTTTAAATATACATTGCAACTTGGGATTTTAGGTTTAAGGGGTTTTTTTTATTTTTATTTTATTTCACAGTAACTCCTTGGCAGCACCAGATGATGAGCAAATAAGTTGTGAGATGTGCAAAGGCTGAGTGAATCGGCAATAGCTGTATTCAGGTGCAGTTGTTAAAGGGAAAATATTCTAAATGCAGAGAGCTGTTACAGATGGGGAAAATTTCTGAACTTCTTCTCAGCTGTTTCGCTCTGTACTGACTTCTAGCATAGACTGTCAAAGCAGCAGAATGCCAACTTGGTGGAAGTTCTGTGCCTTATTCCTTAAACCTGATGAGCCAGAGCTGCTGTGAACTCCCATTTCTCAGAGAGAGATAGAGAATTGTACCAGACCAAACTGTACAGCTCAATTCTGCAGTGCCTTCTAAAAGCATAACCTTAAATCCTGCAAAAATCAGTTCTTCATATATCTGTCTCTCCTGAGAAGGCAGCTCCCACTGCCTTCTGCAGACCTACTGGTGGCTGAGTTTGAGTTGTCTAAACAAAACTACAGAACCAGGTGAGGAGCAGGGAACTCATGGAAGAGGGATAGCGAAGTTTTATGTTCAAACAGCTGCTAAGCCTGTACTTAAACTTCTTGCCTCTGTAAAGCATCCATTTAACATTAAAGCACACTTCACCCTGTTTCACTGTTTGCTTTTTGGACCCATAGTTCAGAACTCCTGTGTGCCTTACATCACTTGCATCAGGAAATCTTGAAATTGCTGTATAAAATGCCTGTTGGTGCACATATAGCTGACCATTCACTGCTGCTTTATTGGCAGTCCTGCTAATGGCAACAGCACACACAAATTACAAATGTAATCACACACTTGTGCTTTTGAGAATCAGTCACCGAAGTTTTCAGTGTAAGAACTGGTTTTCTACTGAGCAGAGCTTGTCCAGCCATCCCCTAGTGGGTAAATATGTTTATCACAGATTTTTTAAGCTGACTGGTATTGCCTTTCCAGACCGGGAAGTATCATCTCCTTTTTGACCTTTTCGACCAGAAGCATCCTACATACACGTACACACACACACATACACACACATGTCATTTACTAAATGCTATAAACTTACAAACTAATTAAGGAATCAGTTTTTTTATGGAGGAATGATGGTGATCAGGACATCTGAAATATTAGCTGATATCTCTCTCTGTGTATAGACCTTATAAAGTGACATTTTGGCCTCAGTTTCTTCTCCTCGGAATGGACTGATAATAGAGAGTCATGGCAGTTGAAAAGGATTGATTTACTGATATTTACAGTGCTCAGAATATATAAACCATAGCGTAAATGTTATACTTTCATAACTATCAGTCATTTATTTTATTCCTTGAATCTAATATAAAGTCAGAACTAATAAAGCAGTTAGATGAAAAACTAGAACCTACATCTTTTCTCACCAGTCTGGATCAGGACTAGCACTGAATCTTATTCAAAATTTGAAAGGGAAAAAGAAAGAGTTTGGTTTAATTTAAAATAAATGGGTTGCAACCCTTTATAATTCCTTCAAGACTAAGAGAAATAGAGGCCTTGATTTATATCCCAAACCAGGTGATTCTGGAAACCCAGTGAGAGGAATCAATCGTCTGTGGTTTCCAGTCCTGTTCCCTGGCTGAAGTGTACTGTGTTTGAGCAGCTAAACTTTGCTGAAATTTACCCATTGCTGCTGAGACCCATGGTGGCCTGCGGGAGACAGGAAGCAGAGCGGATGGCCAGCAGCCCTTTAAGGAGACAGCAGGCCATGTGTCAGTTGTCAGGAAAACATATTCTTCTATTTTCCTACCCCTTGAGTCAGCTATATTTCACAGCTCTGGTGTCAACAGAAAAGCTTAATATTAACTGTAGTGGAAATACAGTCTTCCAATTAATTCATGTCCCTGAAATATAGCCTTTTTTTTCTGTTTCTTTTTCTTATTTTCACTCACTAGGAGTGGAAATTTAACCACAGGTATGATAGTGCAGCTAGTGCTATGTTTAGTATTAGAAATGTTAAACGAAGCCATTGTTTTAAGACCTATATATACTATGCAACAATAACTAACAGGATGGCATCTGCATCTCACACTGTTTTGCTTTTTTCAAAAGTCATCAATAGAAAAAGAAGTTGTATTATTCATTTGTCCAGAGTGGATTTTTTCAATGAAAATACTGTTATTCAGGATTATCACCAGCACTAGTACAGCTGGTGCTGAGACATAAGAGAGTTTATTAAATTTTTTGCTTTATACATACAGAAGGAAGGGAACATAAGAGAGGTGCTTGGAGTCTGTTTTCATGGAAAGGAGTAAATTTGAATACTTCACAGCTTGTCATGAGCTATTTCTTAGCTCAAGCGAGAGGATTCCTCACAAGGAAGTTAGCCTTTCAAATGAGGGAGCTAAAGTAGTTTGATTATCTTCTAGATGCATTTCTTTCTTGTGTACTATTGTTGATAGAAATTGTACTTCACCCATTGTAATGGGTGAAGAATTCTAATTCTATGGGTATGAACAAGTCTGTGGCTTATACCAATCTTTCATAGGATGCATCTATTTAATGTAGATAGCTGTCTTTGTGCTAAGCATCTTAGGCTCCTTTTATTGCCAAAAGGAAGAAATAAGGTCATTTCAGATGCTATTTACCTTATCCTAATGCAGTCATCGAAATTAGATCATGTAAAAATTGACCTAGACCTGCCTATTTTTCTTTACTGACTGTAAAGAAAACCTATATACAGTAGTTTAGGTCCTGAAACCATCTGGTACCTTGTTGGAGCCAAAGACATTTCAGGCAAAGGATGTTTATACAAACCACACTTTATTTAATGACCACTCCAGCAGTTTCTCTCTTCTCTCTTCTAAGGGAAAAGATTTTGAGGAGAGGCCTTGCTTCCCAAATTCTTGATATAAAATAACTTAAGAAACATCAGCATTGTCTGTGATTATCAGAAAAATGGACCTGATTTTAGGCCCAAATACAAGCCACTCAACTTTTATAGGCGCCTGTCTTTACTTAGACGAGATTAGTCTAGAATATTTCAGTTGTAAGGCACCTACAATGACTATCTAGTCCAACTGCCTGATCAACTCAGGGCTGATCAAGCTAAAGTATGCTGTTAAAAGCATTGTCCAAATGCCTCTGAAACACTGACAGGCTTGGGGCATCAACCATCTCCCTTGGAAGCCCGTTACAGTATGACCACCCTCCCTGTAAATAAATGTTCACTAATGTCCAGTCTAAACCTCCTCTGGTGCAACTTTGAACCATTTCCATGCATCTTGTCACTGAATACTAGGGAGGTCAGCTTGCATATACATGACACCTAGTGTGGGTTTTAAAATACGTTCTCACTGCATATAAAACCAGTTCCTCTGCAGAAATAAGAAGAGATATACTATCAGATGCTTTGGACTATGAGTTCTGTAAGAAGACATTAAACTACCATTTCTTATCTTCAGAAGACCAATGTTGTCTTAAGTGTGATGGCACATTTTGCCTTGGAAATGTTTACACCTTCAGTAGTGCATGTGTGTTCGTGTGTGTGTCTACGGGTGTGTGTCCTTGAATTACTTTTTACATTGCACTTCAAGATTTGATGACTCCAAGTGATCCTGCTATTGATTCAATATTAGGGAAACAAAGAGTTATTAAGTGATAACCTGTTGATGTATATTTTTGCTCTGTTCATATAAACCAGTGGAGCAAGATCAATTTACTCTCTGGTTGAATTACTTTCCTTGTGGGCACCTAAAGCATACGTTAGAGAGCAGCTTCCAAGAAACAAATTTATTTTCCTGAAATGATGGTCTTTATTGGCAACATCTAGTTCTTTTAATTTTACAGTTGGTTTACCAGTTATTATCTCTGTTTTCATGAAGCATGAGAAAAATGCTAGAACAGTTAAATGTGCTTACCATATAGTTTGTGAATTAGCAGCTTCTTAAAATTGGCAGCAGATGTGGAGCGAAACTGCACTGTCAGTTCTCCTTTCCTTTTCCCCTCTTCCTCCCTACAAACACTGGGAAATCATTTTCCTGGCAGAGATTACCAAGGTGCCATCAGCATGTCACATGCAACTCACAGAACAGTATCAAATATTCGTTCTTACACCTGACCCCCTGGTTTGACTGTGACAAATCTGAGAAATCTGAAAGTTGAGGAGGCTGGGGAGGGGGAAGGAAGTAAAAACTCTTGTGATGCTTTTCTTGCCCATTATGCATTTGACAGAATGTGCCTTTTAAATGACTTGTACATCTCTTCTCAGGTGTGCTACGGGCAGAGTGGCAGCAATTGCCAGCGGTGACTAAGTGAGAAGTGACACT
Organism: Scolopax mira; assembly: GCA_004320125.1. NCBI lineage: Eukaryota > Metazoa > Chordata > Aves > Charadriiformes > Scolopacidae > Scolopax > Scolopax mira. The sequence continues at coordinate 10,104 of BJBW01004274.1, forward strand.
CTCTGTCTCTCTGAGGGTTTCTTCAAGTCCAGTTTGGAGCCTTTCATTACATTGCAAGAATCCATTAAGACAGAAACAAGGTTATTCCATGAAATGTTTTTGTGACTAAAGAGGACATCCAGCTCTTTAATCAGTGACAGAACATCTACTCTGACAAGACTGAGTGATACAGTGCGCTTGGCTAGCACCTTTGCAACTGAAGGGGAATATAACTTACAAGGACAGACAGTATTCTCATTAAATTGCCATTGGTTGATTCATCAATGCTCCAGTGGAAATAATTATTCTGTATATGTTTGATGTAAATGTCTATGTCAAATGAAACCTCATTTTGTATTTTGCGGATGTCTGATCCATGATAATTTGGCTAATGCCTTTAGGTCATGAGATAACTGTCTACTCCCTTCAGTTATGACAGGGGATGTGGAAAAAGTCTGAGTGATGAGAGGGAGAGAAATACACACAGAGCTATACATACGCATATTTATATATAAACAGACAAACTAACCAAAAAATCACTATTATAATGTCAGTATAATCCACATAGATTTTATTTGTCCCCATGTGGGTGTGTCAGAGTTTGGCTAGAACAAAATGACAGAATTTTCATTGACCTTTACAAAGTCGACTCAGAATAACTGGCAAGCAAAATCTCATCCCAAAAATATATTTTGCAGCAAGATACTGGAAGTCACCATGGGGGGAAAGAGGTGCTGTTATATAGTTAGATGTGCCAATACAATACTATATAAACACATATAAGGCTAAAGATTGATTTTGGAATGAGCCCTGAGCAAAGTGGAAGATGGATGCACAGTGAGCTACTGCAGAAATAGCCCAGAAGGGTTGAAGTCTCACTGAATAGCTCTGATTTCATTTCTTTCCATTTGTTCCTGGGAGAGAGGAGTTATACTTCATACATGTAGCAAATTACTACCCATATAATATTGCCTGATGGAAAATGAGGGAGTAACCAAATAAATGTTCACCTGTTCTAACTAAGAAAGTAGAAAGTCACTGATTAGCCCCTTTCAGTACTAAGTGAAAGATCCAAGATTTAAATAGATTAGCCTTGGGAGTTCTTAAAATGTTGTTGGCTTCTTCATAAGCATATAATCTGAGCAACAATCTAATCTATTCTATGTAAAATTGAGATCCTTAGTCATTTAGATAATTGTTAATGATTAATATAGCCTTGATAATACCTGGTTGTATCTTACTTTATGGCCAGAATCATGGAAAGTAAAGCGACCAATTACTAGATAAGGAAAAACTCAACTGTTCATTAAAATTTAGGAGTTTAGCCTTTTTTTTCTTTTTTTTTTTTTTTTTTTGTCAGAAAGTCATTAGTAGGAGAGTGTGAAAAGGGAAGGATAAAGATGATGAGAAGTATCAGGTGAGATTATTTTTTCCAGACTATTCTACTATTCTATTGAATATTCTATTGAAATAATGAAAAACATTTTTTTAATAAGACATCATAATAAAGAGAGAGAGAAAATAAAAAGGATACAAAAATCAATGATTATGGATAAGGAGTTTTAATTTTTAACAGAAATAAGATAAGAAAATATTTTTCAAATTAGAAAATTTTGACTGTTTTTTCTTTTCCAGGAAATAAAGTTACGGCTTGATAAATTAGTATGTAAAAATTAGGAAAATAATGATCATAATAAAAAGCTTTAAATGTTTTGACTTTCTAGACGGAATTAAAACATATTCCTTAAAGACAGTTGATAGGGAAAAAACAGATCTCACATTTTACAGGGGTGGGATGTGCCAGACAAATCTGAAAGTGCACTTGTCCTGTTAACCATAGGAGGTGACGTACACTAATTTGAGTAAACCTCTGTACTAAATACTAGATCTCTCAGAGCTGATTTTGATGCTCTGGATTTTGATGCTCTGGATACATCTCCTTTAGAACATGGTGCTGAGCTACCCTCTCTTCCCTTTAGTTATCTGCTGCAGAGTACCCTACAAGGCTGTGGTCTTGTAAGCAGAGATGTGGCGGAGCTCTGGGAGAGAAAGAAACGAGTTCATGGCTTGATCTTCCTAAGGGCTGCTCTAGAAGCAGACTACAAAACCCATTTTTTTTGTCTTTATGATATCTCAGAGAAAGGCAATTTCCATGAATGAGAGGTATAAAAACCGAAATACTTAAAGTTTCCCTTGACAAAGACATGGGAATGGAAAAAAGACCAAGTAAAAAACTGCAATGAAGGAGAATCCTTCTTTATTCCTCTATTATCGATGGAGAAGTCTACAATTCAGCACTCAGTAAATAAAATACACATCAGCCAGGAAAAAAGGTAGGAATGGATCTTTGGGGCAGCTACTCTTTCTTCATCTCCCAATTGGTAGTGTATTGTATAGAATAGATAGCATTATTATATCCTTCATTTAAAGGAGGTTGAAGATCGGAATTAAACAGCTAAAATTATTTAAAGAGTTAGTTTATTAGCTAGAAAACTAACTCAGGAAATATAGAGACAAAGAGAATACACTGCAGTGAAGTTCTAGGAAATTTTAAAATATTTTTCATGTCATTCATTTTATTTTTTTTCCTCTTTAAATAATGGTAAAACTGGTGTATCAGGATGTGAAGAACTGGCATCTACTGAACAGCTCTGACATTGTCTGTATGAAATAAGACAGCAAGAAAACACAACTTCTTTATTATAGAATCAATTATCTCTCCATGCTATATATGTACTTGTTGGGTTTCATATGTTTATTGTATTTTATGTGTTTCTTTTTTGTTGATTTTAGATAAGAAAAATTCTTCCCTCAAAGAATTTATTCCAAAAGAAAGTATTGATACAACTAATAGGTAACCTTTGTATAGTAATGAATAATATAAACATGAATGTTTCTAAACGTGCATGTATTACTGATGGATAGATAGTAGGATAGATAAGTGGTAGTATTTATAAACACATACATACAAACACACATTTTATATTAGAGTGTGGGTTATATCTTTTTCTCAACTCCTAATATCATCTCTGTACCCAAGACAGGATCTTTGTCAGAGATTTATTCTGCAAATTAAATGAGCTATAGCCCCTTCCCTTATTTTAATGTACACTTTATTCTCAGAGCCATTGCTATTTAAATTTGTTCCTTAACACATGCGGTTCACTTTATTTTACTTTTACTGTGTCTGGACTATTCAAAACTGACACATATAAAAAATAGTGCCGTTTCTCTGAAATAGCAGTGCCTTTGTATGTGCGGAGCTATAAATAAACACTGTCAGTTAAACTTCTGTGCTTTTAAACTTTAGCCTCTTTATCTCTGTCACTGTTAGAGGCCCCTATCTGGTCTGCATTCCTTTTTTGCTTATGACAAAATGCTTATGCAGCAGTAATCAGTCTTGGAGCCCTACCCTCCTTTCCATTTCTTTCTTTCTCTTTTAATTTCTGAGTTGCAGGCACCAGTTTCAATAGTGTCTGCTGCAGCTTGGCCAACAAATCAAAGTAGTAAAGCATGTTTCTTCCAGAACTAGCCTTTCCCTCTCTTCAAGCCCTCAGTGCTTTTTAGCTACAGCCAATTAATAAATGCACTGGCTTTCATTCATTCTGGATTTGCTATAGCCACACTACGGTTAAAAATTTATCACCTTTTTTCTACTCTGTGGCTTTAGAAATTAAGTAAAAAAGTCTTTTGGAAGTGACTTTTTGGACAATGTCATGTAACGAACTGTCCCATCATCCTATTTCCAGTTACCATCAATAACTAATCATAGAATCATAGAATCATTTTGGTTGAAAAGACTCTTGGGATCATCAAGTCCAACCATCTACACTACTCTACAAAGTTCTTCCCTACACCATATACCCCAACACCACATCTAAATGACACTTAAACACACCCAGAAATGGTGACTCAACCACATCGCTGGGCAACCTATTCCAATGCCCGACCACTTTTTCTGTGAAATTCTGTGAATGCTCAAGGAAAGTATGTGGAAAGCAGGAAAATTACTGCTCTTTTATGTCTTCTTATTATATATATTGAGCAGTAGAAAGACTTTCTGAGTCACAGATAGTGTGCAGATTGCAGAAATAAGTCTTGTTTAGAACATTGCTTATGAAAGCAACCCCCAAAGTTTTGAAACCACCAGGTAGCACTGCCCAATGCCCATATATGTGACCACCTTCAAAATATGGAAAACTAGTTTTAAGTTGAAGAAGCCAGGTGAAGTTCTAGAACCCCAGTGTTACTGTAGTTGTAATGCGCATATCATTTGCTTCAGACTTAATTGATTGAAATGGCTTTTCTTCTAAATATTCAGAAATTTGTTGCAACTCCGATTCAACTAAAGTTCCTGCTACTCCCATGAGTATCTGTCAATATCAAATGTTGCAGAGGAACATCTTTTTTACATGTATACATAATACTTTCTGGTTTGCCTTTCAACTTTCTGTTTAATAATATTAATAATAACATTAATATGAGTTTCTACTTAGGTTTTCTAACTGACCCGGGTGGGACTTTTAACTCAGCTGATATTATCAGCCCAAACAAGTTGAATCATGACTGAATTTTCTCATGCATAAGTAATAATATACCAGTTGCTATTGCAAACACATTGCTTTTCAAATAATTAAAACAGTCTTCAGACAGTTCAAGACTACAGATGAGGAGACATTGTAGCCTAAGCATATGGATTCAATTTCAAGGAATTCAAGGAAGGAAAACTTCAATATGTAAATAAAATATTGCTCATGTATTGTATTTGTCAATATGATAGACCTGCCAGTCCGCCTGGTTTTCTTTGGAGAAACTTATTTTTCAACTCAGTCAGCATTCTTTGTATAAGAAATCAATTCTCTCAAGCTCACACACTTTTTAACAATGTAACACATCCTCACCGCATTCAATCAAACATACACAAAAATGTACATATGTAGAGTTATACACATCACAAAAAGTATAAAACTCAAATTTACTCCCTGAATTTGCCTTTATTAGTAACTAAAGCAATTATATTATAACATCATATAGCACATGTAGCCTGTACAAGGAACAGTGTTGTAAGTACAAGTTGGGAATCTTCCTTCTGTACGTGGCACAGGTGAGGCCCCACTTCATGTGCTGTGTCCAGTTTTAGGCCCCTTACTACAAAAAAGACATTGAGGTGCCGGAGCAGAGTGAGAGAAGGACAATAGAGTTGGTGAGTGGTCTGTAGAAAAAGTCTTATGAGGGGAGGCTGAGGGAGCTGGGTTGTTCAGCCTGGAGAAAAGGAGGCTGAGGGGAGACCTTATTGCTCTCTATAATTACCTGAAAGGAGGGTGTACAGAGGAGGCACTTGGTCTCTTCTCCCAAGTCACAGACAATAGGACAAGAGGAAATGGCCTCAAAGACAACAAGATGGAGTTTTTCAATTATACTGGAGGCAAAAAGAAAACTAAAGAAAAGGTGGGACCATTGTTGAATGAATTGGGTGTTATGGTAACAGAGGATGCAGGGAAGGTTGAGTTGCTGAATGCCTTCTTTGCCTCAGTCTTTACTGCTCAGGCCAACCCCTGGGAGCCATGGACTTTGGATGAATCAGAGATAGTCTGGACTAAGGAAGATCTTCCCTTGGTGGAGGAGAACCAAGTCAGACATCAGTTAAGAAGGCTGGACATCCACAAGTCCATGAGTCCAAATGGAATACACACGAGAGTGCTGAGGGAGCTGGCAGAAGTCATTGCAGGGCCACTCTCCATCACCTTTGAGAGGTCCCGGAGGACACAAGGTCTGGGGGAAGGCCGATGTCTTCCCAGTGTTCAAAAAGGACAAGAAGGAGGACCCGGGGAATTACAGACTGATCAGCCCCACCTCCATCCCTGGAAAGGTAAGGGAACACCTCATCCTGAGTGTCATCTCAGAGCATATGGTGGAAAAGAAAGTTATCAAGAGTAGTCAACATGGATTTAGCAAGGGGAAGTCATGTCAGACTAACCTGATAGCTTTCTATGATGTCATGATTGGTTGTATAGATGAGAAGAGGGCAGTCAATGTTGTCTACCCTTGACTTCAGCAAGGCTTTTGACACAGTCTCCCACAGCATCCTCATAGGCAAGCTTAGGAAGTGTGGGTTAG
>BJBW01004276.1:219-13855 GCA_004320125.1 Scolopax mira
GCCATTTTCCTTCCCATCCCCAACATATACCCCTTTCAAGAATGAATTCTGCACATTCTGCCCATATACCGATTAGCTCTGTTTTCATGATGAATGAATGTTGGTTGTGATCCTTGCCAATAACAAAACCTCTTCAAATGATTAATCTTTAATAAAACTTAAAAAGATCAAGCATTTTCATGTGTTATTTGGAAAAATATGGTTAACAGAAGTCATCGAGTCGCAATGTCACCTTCAGTTAACTAAACATGAAATCAACAGATTTGCTGGGTTGAAGCCAAGTCTTACCAGACAGTGTAGTACACTGCAAAGGCTACAGCCTACCCACTGGTATTACTTGGCAAGGTTTTCTGGAAGCATCAACAGAGAAACCATAGATCTAATGAGGAGAGGATAGGGCTATCTTTTTTATCACCTTGTATCCTGAAAACCTGAAGGCCACAAGCAATATGAGAAAACGATTCTGTGCCAAATAAAGCAGGAGTGTATTTGCATGCATCTGATATTAAAGGAACAGGATATAAAATAGGTTCGGTGAATAGCATTCTGCAATTGCCTGCTTCTTCCCACTGATCCCAAGACAGTCTCCTTCAGAAGCAAACTTTTTCACTGCAGATTTCTAAAACTAAATGATATGGTGTTTTTCCCTGTTGTTTTTGCACCTTCTCCTCAGAAAATGGAATCATTTCAGCTATAATTGCTAGTGATTCCCAGTGATCACTCTCTTGGAAACTCAAAAAAACCCAACACAAAACAAACAAGCAAATATAAACTTAAAAAAATAATTATTATTTGCCTAATTTCTCTGTATCTTCTGTTTGTACCATCCTGTGCATAGGTCAGAGTCGTAAAAACTCACTATGTATCTGCAGAGCCCATTGCACATGGAGTTCAATTCCAATGCAATTCAATTATGACTGCTCTTATAAAGTCAGAGACAGAAGGAAAATTCTGTTGCAGAAGGCTGCTTTGAGGTGAATATTCATCTTGATAGTCCAAGTCAGGCTATACAAATGACACAAAAATAATTATCTGAGAAGAATGATTCAGCTAAAGATTTACTCATTTTTTGTTGTATTACCCTGTTTTGGAAAGAGAAATTCTGTTTTCATGGAAATAGGGGGAATGCAGGGGTGCTGTAAAAGTGTCTACAGCTTACATGACCATGCTGACAGCTCTAACACAATGAATTGAGTCAAAGAAGAGCAAGAATATATTATCAGAAATTTAATAAATGTGAAAATACAAAGCAGCGTCCATCACAAACAGCTTGCAAGCCATCCATTTCCAGACATAAATTTTAATATGTCATCCATCAAATCATTTAAAATAAAGCCAAGTTAGGAAGAGCTTCAATTCAGGATCCATAAGTAAAATGTCATGAAGTGTGACAATTGAGAGTTTCACCTGATCTGAAAAGTTAAACTCAGTCAGCTATTCCTTAGCACCTCCTCTGTATTTGGCAATGCAGCAGTTCAGCTAATTCTATAAATAATTGACTTAAACATTGGCTTTAAAAGTCCAAAGAATGCAAGTAAGAACCAAAAAGTATAGATACAAACCCCTTCACTGCAGAAAAGAGAATTATAATGGGAAGATCTTTGACAGTGACAAAAAAGGTGGAAAGGATACTATAGTCCTGTAAGACAGGAAGCCAGGATTGTATGGTCTCTGGAATGCAATACTGTTAGTTCCTGTGAAAAGTGGATGGAAAATATCTGAACTCAACCGCAGCTACAAACATCTGGACGCTCAGCTGCCCTGTTGGCTGAGAGGAAGCAGGTGCAGTTGTCTTCTTGGTTTGAATTAGCCTTACGCTGTTCAAGGTAGACATTACTGGAAGAGGCTAACGGCCCCCAGAAGGAAACATGACCAGTCCCAGTACAGTGGATAGGACTGTTTGGATTTCAGTGGAAGAAATGGAGTTTGGGTACAGTCAGCCACAATAAGCATCTTATCTTTGGAAAACATAACCTTTTCCATACTCTCTTTCCTCTGCAGACTCTCTACCTTGAGCCAAGTAGAAAGAGATGAGAGAGCCTCAAAAAGATCTATGTTAAGAGGAAAGAGACTCAGCTGGCCCGTATGCAGCAAAGCTTCAAGTACTGAGGTGTGCACTGACAGGATGTATCTGTTCAGAAAGCAGATTTGTAACCAAGAACATTGTTTAGGTCAACTGAATTGGAAAAAACTACTGAATCGTAAAACTTTCTGGTTTGTAAGGAGCACAGTGTTACTCTAAATGGGACTGTATTTCAGATGGTGTATGTTACTTGAGCCAATTTTATGGCTGAGTGTGACTGCACATGAAAACACTGCATGCCCTGTCTTGGGTACCAAGTACCTGTGGCCCGTAATTGCTGTAGAATTTTATCTGTATTATTTGCCTATGTATGAATTCAAAATGAAACAGGTGCGGAGAAGGTTCATCAACAGGAAGCTGAACATGAACAGGGTTTGTTTACCTTAGAATACAAAAGCCGAGGGAGAGGAATACCAAGGAAGTGAAATAGTTTAAATTAGCACAAAAACACATGGGTTTAGTAAATTGCCCATAAGATGTACAATATGGAATGTTAAGAGTCTGAAATGGCCTTCTAATAGGGATAAATAAACAAACAAAACCCAAAAGTAATTCTTAGTAGCTTTACAATGATGCATAAAAAATTAATGACAATAGAAAACCAGAAGACCAGAGAGCAGAGGACCAAACTGCCTTCACTCAGAAAAATCATTCAACTTCAGTTTCTAGCTATAGTTCATACCCATAACTATAGGTCTCAGTTGTACTTTTAAGTTATTTGCTTTCCCTAAGGATTCTGCTAAGAGTCATGGTTCAAAAGGCAGCCTCTGCAACTTCCAATGATCAAAAAATGCAAGTATAGACCTCTCCCTTGGATAACTATCCACAGGGGAGAAAGACAGTATTACCTGATTCCAGTTTTGCCCATCTTTCGGAGGGGATGGGAATGATCGCTAATTAGTAACTAGGCGGGAGTCATGATGTCTGACTAGAGAACAGCTGCTAGTGAAGAGATAAGGTTCAATTTTGAGGCTCAATTCCTAGCTCTTAGACATATGTAATGTCTACAGCTGGTTAAGTTATGAATTGTTTGCCATCAGAGTCAGAAAGAGAAGGGGAAGTTATTTAGGAGAGTCACTGGCCTAATTTTGGATATATTCAGCTGAGATGTGAGATGTCCTTACTCAGATCTTCCATCTTAATCTGTCAAATTATCTAAAGTTTTCTTGACCAACCACAAATGCCCTAGCACTTTTTATTCTTATTTTTCTTTCTCTAACATTTGAATGTAGATGGAATGAAGATATGGATAGGTTACCTCCAGGATATGAGCTTACAGTAGCTCTTCTTCAGCTCTGCTTCAGCATATTTCTCTACTTGTGCTCTATGAGATATATGGGTATCTTACAAGTAAAAGCTTGAGAGTTAGAAATCAAAGTTAATTTTTTTCTATACAAGTTAAAGCATTTGTGTAAGTAATTGCTACAGAGCAACTGGTCAGTATAGGACAACCTAGTTTGTGCCACACTAGCCGGTTTCTGTGTCCTATCTTCTCGTCTGAATCCTGATACTCTTTAAGTCAGGGCTCTGCTGGATCAAATGTGGAAGGACATTAAAATCATAGCCAGCTAGCACTGCCAGCCACCCCTGTTCTCTGGGCACCACTGCAACCTGCCCAAAAGACAGATTACTATATTCAGTTTGACATGAAACCTCCACTTTTCCTCAGCTCTTTTCCTTCATTCATTTATGCTTGAAGTCAGAAGACAGTGTCTCTGGTCCTGCCCTAAATCTGCCCCAAAAGAGACACCAGCAGTTTAGCAGCTTACTGCTGCTTTATCTGAGCAAGGGTTTGTGAAAACACATATAATTTTAGGAAGTAATTTTGGCAAACTGACAGCTCCAGACAAATGCTCCCCAAATTGCATTGTGACTAAACACGGACAGAATATAACGGTAGCTGAGACACGGCCAAGTCGGTGAAAATGCAGACTGTTGGAAGCTATTCCCCCCCCATGAAATATGATATCTAATATTTTTCTTCACATAATCCCTGGCAGTTTTTACCTACCTTCTACAGGTGAGTACACCAGAGCAGAGAACTGATCAAGCAGTTTGAACAAAGCTATAGATGAGTTTGGTAGAAGCTGTAGACCTCATCCCACACCTCTTCACTCACAGCCCCTTTTGCCCCTTTCTTCGGTAGAGAAGCATGGCTTTAGTGCTCACATTTACCATTACACTGGTGACATCCTCTCCTCTGTTGCTTCAATTGCATTTGTTTGTTCTGCTGGTATTTTCTGATAGTCCTTATTACCACAAACTGAGCAGAAATTGTTATTTTGTAGCTCATCTTTTTGTTAGACAACTTTTCCATTGTTTTCTAATGAACATATTTAATTCTCTTGGCTCTTCTAGACAATATTTCTGTTGTGGCTTCTTACATTTTATGATAGATACATCCTTTTTTTTTTTAATTCTTCCACTATTCCTGCTTCCAACAAGGATTTTTTTTAACTTCAGTTTTGTGATGTAGAGCATTGAATTGAAATTCACGTGTAATGCAAATTGGAAGTAAGGAGTCTCTCATGTTTCTCTATCACTCTCTTCCATTTTGGAGAACAATCCATGATTTCCTTTCCTTCTCTGCTTTGTTGGCTGAATTGACAGATTGCTACATGTTAGCCTTACTCCTTCCCCCTTTCATGGAGCACTTGATCATTGAATCTGGATGAACCCAGCCTTCATTGCCTTCTCCATTGCCGAGTCCAGAACCTGCTCGCTGTGAAACCTTTTTCTGTGGCTTGTGCATTCACAATCCTCACCAAGAAAATGTAAACCCAATACTAGCTCTGAAGAATGTACACATTGTGTTTTGGGTTATTGTGTAATGGTCTACCCAAGGCAGATTCGGATCTTTCATCAGGCTTAATTGACTGTAGTGCAAACAGTAAGAAAGAAAGGTAATATCATTAACCTGATTTGACCAAAAAATTTCTGTTATGCCTACTAAATAGTCTAGCAGTGCTTACCGAAACGTCTACATTAAAAAAATATGTCATAAGATGGTGCACTCTTTAGCACCGAGAGGTGTTCCCTTTCCCATTATAGGAATGAGAACTCTTTGTAATGAGATGTCAAAATCTCCAGTTACTATTTAGTAACAGTAAATAAAAGTAGTAACAGCAAATAAAAGACTCCGTGGTAACACAAATATCACAAAGGAAACCACAAAGATTCCTGGTACAATCATAAGGGAAAGAAAGAGGATATATACATTTTACAAGAGAATTTAATAAAACTCACCCGTGCAAAAACGTTGAAGCCTTGAGAGACTATTATTCATGTTGAAACATTTGATTAGTATTGTTCTCAAACATCAATGCAAAAAAGTATCACACCAAAATTTTCAGAGGAAAATTGGTTTTTCTTTAAGGCAAAGCCTCCCAAAACCTATGCTTTAACTGGAGAGAGCATGAACTGTGGACGATTTCAGCCGCTGTGAACTGATGAATAATGACTTTAACAAATGCTAGTTAGAAAAGCACAGCACTGGGAGGGTTTTGGCCAGCAGGTGGCGAGTTTTCTTCAGGATTGCACTTTCAAGCACAACTTTTTATGGTCCCTTCTGTTCAATAATGTCCTGACTCTATTATTCCTGCAGTTTTACATACAAAAGCCTATCTCAAAATAACCTTAAGGGTTCTGACCCCAAACCACAAATAGCAGGAAGTTCTCGGTTAGGGTTGAAATTCTGTCAATATTTAACCTTCCCCTTGGGCTGAGGTTTATATACAGCATATTTGGTACTTAGGATCACCTGACGGCACAAAGCCCCCCCTGTTAGATGACCTTTATCTCTAACACTTCAGCGTAGCTGGGTATGATAGAAAATTGTCTTTCTGACTTGATTCCTAACTTCCTTTGCTTTTGTGACTTTCAGTTGATCCTCAGCTTTATTTCCATGTAGTTTCAGTGGGAATTTATAACCTTTTTGAAAGCTAACACTAAAAAAAAAAAGAAAAAAAAAAGGTGAAAAACAAAAGGCATGTCTTTTTATCTACAGTGATGGTATATATTTAGAAACTGCTAAAAACAGGAAAGGCATTGCGAGTGATTATACAACTTAAATTCTGATTTCTTATGCATTATCCTCAATAAACCTCATTTTAGGGATGTTCTAAATAATAAGATAAATAATAAAATAGTGATAAAATCCTTGCCAGATCAGTATTTCTATGTACTTTAGCCAGAGACTAGTTCTGTGTTAGTAACAATAATACTTTGTGTTAAAATAATACCTTTCCACTGGGTGCAAGCCACGAAATTGACTTTGCATTGATAGACTACTGCAGTTGTGAGATATTCCTGGCGCTGAAGTCCATCATAAAAACTCATATAGATTTCTGTGGGAGAAAACTGGAACTCCACAACTGTTTCAAAGTCATGTCAGCAGTGTATATGACCAAAGGTCAACTCGCCGCTGGCAATCATCATATTATAGAAGAGAGGGGGCGTGGATGTGATTTAGAGGACTGGGGGCTGATGTCACTGAATTAAAAATGTCCTCGCCCCCTGTGGAGGGCTGGCCATTGCCTCTGCCAGCAGCGCTGGTCAGTTAGCTGCAGCCAGCTGAACAGGGAGCAGTGCTGGAGTCACCATCTATTGACAACACGTTTGTGTGCAGCAGGGAAGGTGACCCCGGCACACGAGCCTTTAGTCCTGTAGTGGATTCCCCCATCGCTCTGCAGGAGCTGAAATAGTGGCAGTCCCAAATACTCACTGAAATAGCGAATGTCCCAAACCTGTTTTTAAAGTTGACCCCCATTAACTACTGGGCCAGGCTCTGACCTCCCCTGAAGGCTTTCCAAGGCCCAGGCACAGGATATTTAAAATACCACCCACGTTTCTGAGCTGTGGACTGAGTCAACAGACCTGACCCAGCAGAGCTGCCCCGGGAGCCCGTCCAAGGCTGCAGAGTGGGTTTTGCACAGGATCTTCACAATCTTCAGTGCCTCTTCACTCTGCTCTCTGTTCTGAACCGGCACAGCAGTTGGTGCAGCAAAGATACGGAGATGAAATGCCTCAGTGGCCAAACCACTGGGAAGAGGGTAGGAGTCCCGTGGCACAAATGCTGGTTGAATCTCCCCTCATGCTACTGCACATGCACTGAACGTGCCTTTGGGCTCCAGTGCCCAGTCTAACAGGGTGAGGAGATACAAGTACTGGCAACTGAATTATCTTCGAGCTTTGTTTCATTACTTATCCCAGGATCTATGCAGTGAACAAAGCCAGAATGAGATCCCAAATAATTAGGATATCAAACATGGATCTCTGTATTACTGTCTCCAGTCCTGCTAAGTCCAAAGGAGATGCTGAGTGGCTGCCATGAAGAGTTGCTGTGATAAGTCCTAGGAAAAGCTTTTCCAACCACTTCTTGCACAAAAATGGTTTTATTTTTCAGGCATAACAAGATTCTTGTCATGTATCATCTATCAACTACTGCAGATATGTACATTGTAAACTTCTGAAGATAAAGCCTGATAAAAATGCGGAAACAGAGGAGACTTATATCCACCCCACTTAGGTTCGAGCAATGAACTGAGATGCCTAAAATAGGGACCACTGACTCTGTGCATGTGCCAGCATAGGGTCAATCAAAAAAAAAGAAAGATATCTCGTAAATGTGAATCAGATCTCATTGTGGGTTGGCTTTACCTCCACTCTCTGAAGAATCTGGGAGTAAACACTCAGAAATTAAGTGCGACAGTTTAATTGGAAGAGTAACATATCTGGACCGAGTTACAGGTATACATAAAGTCAGAGAATGAGTTTCCTTTGCTTTCAGGAAGTGCTGGATCCACTGGAGGTTACTCACTCAATGTCACTGTGATGAAACCTCTTAAGGGAAGCTAAATCTTGTGGAATCCTGATTCCAGTCCTGCTTTTGACAGATCATGGCAAGTAAACGTTGCCCTCATTCCCCAAAAGTTATGGAGTCCTCCTTTAACTGTTAGCTATAGTAAATAGAAGCCTTATCAAATACATTACAAAAATTTCAAAAGATAAAGGTGGCTGACATTCCTTGGATCAATATATTTGTAGTCCTAATTCTATTGTGTGTACTGTAAAGCTGTCTGTCTTAACCTCTCCCTATGTCTATATATACATACAAGTATATTTTTCTACATGTACATATATATGTACCTCTAATTCCATATGACCTTTTTTTTTACCACCTATAAATAATTCTTTCATCTCTGTGAGATCTCATTCTTTGTGATCCTTTTTTTGTAGCCAAACCTGAGCTGGATGAGTTGGAGGATACCCCCCCTAAGTTTCTAGCCTAGTAGAAATGCATATGTTATAGCAGTAGAGGAAGGACTTTTCAGTAAAACATGTGGCATAGGCATAACACACAGCGAAATGATGCGATGTCCAGGCTTTGCTGGCATTCCACTTGAGCGTCCCAATTCACACTGGTCTTTGTCTCATAGGCCCGTTCTGAGCTCATGTCACCAAAACCTTCCGTTCCTGTGGGGTCATTAAATCCTTACTCAGTTTCCAGAAGATATGGGAATTCTATGAGAGCAAATGCAATGTACACAAATCATTCCAGCCACCCTTGTATTAAATGAACTTTTTTTAAGAAGCTGGTTTTGACCTGATAGAATATAATGGTTTCAAGGGAACCATATAGCCATTACAATCCATCATATAAATGAATACTTAGGGACACCTAAATCCAAAGATTATTTGACTGTTATACATATACTTGCACAAAGGGGGCTGGAGGATAGACCCCTCAAATCTGCAGTGAAAACATCTGTACTTTTAGGAAATTCTTCTTAAATATGAGCACATATATAAACTTTCTCAGATTTCAAAAATGATCAGTTCATTGGAAATAGAAGTGACCCCCAGCATCAAATTACATTTTGGATATATCGCTAACAAATTATCAGTTTAGAAAAACAAAGGAGTTTAAAATGATAAAGGGTATTTTATATGAACAGTTCTGATTGCAGATTCTGGCTTCTCTATAACCTGAAGGTTTTTCATGTGTTATTAATTATTGTATACTGTACTCCTTTAACATCTATGGCAGATACTGTAAAGCTGAGGAA
Organism: Scolopax mira; assembly: GCA_004320125.1. Lineage (NCBI taxonomy): Eukaryota > Metazoa > Chordata > Aves > Charadriiformes > Scolopacidae > Scolopax > Scolopax mira. Next base: position 9,370 of record BJBW01004276.1, read on the forward strand.
AAGCAAGCAATATAAAATACAAAAATGTTCTTCAAACCCTGCTTTCGCTTCCTTTTGTTGCTCTCTTGTAATGTAAAAACAGATAAATGGTTTCCTCTTTCAAATACAACAAAAAGAAATGACTCCTGGGAGGAGCCCTGGGATGCCAAGTTTGAGCCTGGATTGAATTTTTATGACCACTGTAAAAACTCCTGAAAATAGGAAATTATAATGGAAATGCTGACTCTCACTGCAGCAGTGTGAGCTGCACCAACTCGGCATTATTAGTGATCTAAAGGGGCTGGAAGTTGAAGTGGAATCATTTACACAACCGACTTCACACCACTTTGCAAACAAGGGCTGCGTATGGAGGGCAGGGAAGGCGGGGGGGGGAGAGAAGGAAGATCTTGCGCTTAATTAGTTGCTTGCAAAATCCATTGTGATTCTTGAAGAAGACAAATCCCCTATCGCTGTATTCCGTGCTCTGGATTTTCTTTTCCAGCCCGCAAAAGCTGCTGGCGGAGGTCCGGCTCTGCTGGACGCAGAGGGGGCAGGGGGCCGGGCCGTGCCCTCACTCTTTGCGCAGGGAGGCTGTGCTTACGCGCCGGCGGATCGCCCCCTCTTCTCCCCCCTCCCCGTTCCCTTCCCCCCCCCCGCAGTAGCTCGCTAGAGAAGGGCAGCAATATATTAAGGCGCTGGGTCAGATCTCAGCACCGCACCAAAACGCCGGGAAACGATTTCTCCCTCGCTAACAAAATGGAGATGCTCCAAAGTTGGGCTTTTATTTTCAGGGAGCCCTAGACGTAGAAGATTTTTTTAAAATAATAATAATTTTTTTAAAAAGAGCAAAATTTGGCAGAACAGCGTTATATCCATCTCTGTGCGGATTTTTTTTTTTTTTTGGGGGGTGGGGGGGATGGGGGCGGGAGTTGTTATCAGAAGACCGTTTACTCGCAGTGTGGGAGCAGTTTCCACCCGCTTTGTTTGCCGCTATTCTTCCGTCTCTTGTCATTATCAGCTATTAAAATAATAAGGACCTGAGGGGCGACCTGGGGGCCGGGAGGGAGGCAGGGGGACCAGTTTCGGAAAGGGGGTGCGGGAGCGTCCGCGCTGCCGCCTCCGCCCGGCTCCGCGCCCCGCCGCCCCCCCGCGCTTCCCTCCCGCCCTCCAGCGCGCTTCGGGCTGAGCCCCGACGGGCCCGTGGCCCTTCCCGGCCCATTCCGTTTCTCCCGCTCCCATCTGAGTCCGGTTTATCCCGGGTAGAGGGGGGGCGGTCGGAGCCCGCACGCTCTTAATACTTCACCGCGGTCGACAGCAAACCCAAAAGAAGAGGACAAACGAAGCAAAGTAAAAATAATATTTTAATTTTTTTTGGAAAAAAAATATTTAGATAGCCCCTAGGTGCCACTGATAACCAAGGGGCCTGTCTCGAGGGGAGGACACCTGGCCAGGGAGGCATGAGGGCAAGGCGGGGGGAACTTGTGCACTTGTGCCTGCTCTTTCCTGCGTCCCCGCCGCCGGGGCTGGCTCCCTCCTTCCCTCCCTCCCTCCGTTCCTCCCTCCCTCCCTCCCTCCCGGCGAAGCTCCGGGAGCGGAGAGGCTTTGGAGCCGCCGGCAGCTCTGCCCTGCTCCCCCGCTCCCTTCCCCCGGGAGGTTTGGGAACTGCAGGGCTTGGCGACCGGAGGCGGCTTTGACCAGGCATCTCCCACCCACTGGCGCGTTGCGGGGGGCGAGATGTTTGCTGGACGCCGGGGCGGCGAAGCAGCCCTTGAAACCCGCCGAGAGAACAAACATCCCCGCCCCGCCGGACCCGCTGCTCCCCGGCGCCCTAACGAGGCGCCTGCGGCTGATGCTTCGCGAGTTGGAGTGCTTGTCTCTCCTCAATAAATGGTTTTTCAGGGGACAAGCGCCGTTCCCCGGCGGGGAGAAAGTCCCACGGAAGCAAAAGGGAGTTTTCTCCCGCGCTTGGCTAGGGGATGGAGCCGGGAATCGTTATTCTGCCAAGGTTGAGTGGGTCCCGAAGGTGAAGCCGGGTGTCCCAGCTGAGGGAGGGGGACACCAGTCAGGCTGTGCAGCCCTCTCCCAGCAGCCGGGTAGGTGTCTCCAGGGATGCCCGGCGTTCACACCACCTTAAACCAGAGGAGGAGCGATGCCCAGTACCTGCGCTGCGCAGGATTAGCCCCTGAACACATAACTCGTTGGAGACGGGGTGACAAGCGCGGCGGGTTCCCTACGGGAGGGAAGGGGACATGCCCTCAGATGCGCTCCCCGTGTCCCCAGGTCTGTTCCGCAGGTGGAGCACGAAGCCGCCCCCCGCACCGGGACCTGCAGCGGCGATCCTGCGGTGCGGTGGCCGGCTGGTGCTGTCCGGGATGCTGCTCCCGCAGAAAAAGCGGAGCGGGGGGGGGGGGGGGGGCCTTCACCTTGCAAATAGGAGGGGCAAAACGGGGACGGGGGTGGTTTTGGTAAAGGATTGCAGGTGGGAAGTAAGGGATTACAGGAAGGGATGGGGGCTTCGGTCTTCCCAGTCACCCCACAGATTTCTCTTGAAACGAATTGTGTTTCGCTGTCACGTCTAAATCCTACAAACGTGGCTGGCTTTGGGAGCAGATGCCTTCACTTTTTATGAGTCTCTTGAAGTTGCAACATTCCTAATCGACAGCAGATCTTCGCTGTGGAAAAGCGCAGCATATTCCCTGCGTGTCAGTGCTAATAGTGGTTTTGTATCCCGTTCCCGGTATTAGGTTCCCCACCGTTACAAGTTGACATAATGCAAATTAGCAAGGGACATCATAAAAATCCGTCCGAGAATAAAGGTTTTGGAACAGCATACCCTTCATAACTTAAACAGCAGATATTTAAACCAAATGCACTTAACAAGACAGTTAACCTGAAACTTCAGTTCAATCGCCAGTGGGTTGACAAGTCCAAATATTATTATTTTTTAACAAATACGTAAATATCAGACTGTATGTTATCCAGGCAGCTTTCAGCTGCAGCTTCCAATAATGTTCTGAGATGGAATAATATCCCAACGACCCGTTTTGATTATAAACCATTTTCGCGTGGGAATCATTTTCTCTGTCTCCCTCCCCCCCTAAACACTGAGATCTTTTACAGCCCTTTATTTCCGTGTTTAAGTATTTATTTCGGAATGATGGTCTCTGTAACTGGAAGTGCAATTTTTAATTTTTTTTTTCCCCCTAAAGACAATGCGTGCAGGTATCAATACTGTCGTGTTTACCACCTCAACTAATCTGCTACTTTTCTGAAGAGAATTGCGATTTTTGTTTTATTAATGCACGCACCCATCCCCAGCTATACCAAGGTTCTTCCTCTGGGAAAAGCGAAAACTCCGGTTAGAAAAGCACATCTCCGGTCTGTTTCTTGGTTTAGGGACACTTGGGGATCCTACAATCGCGTTCTAACAATAAAATTTTGAGAATGCAATGTTATTCGAAGGCATCAACTTAGAGAATCGGGCACAGGATCAAACTCTCGATATTTAGACCTCCGGAACGGGAATAAAAGTGTTAGGTTTTGGGGTTGGGATTTTTAATTTTTTTTTTTTTTTTTTGGGGGGGGGGNNGGGGGGGGGGTAAGAAGAGAAGGGGAGAGTAATAAGAAAGAAAGAGAGAAAGAAAGAAAATAATAGCACGAAATGAGAGAGAACTGAAGAAGCCGGGATGAGGGAACGTCTTTGCTTCGCCTCTGCCTCATAAAAATGCCACTCGTTTACAGAAGGAGGGAACGAAAATCTCTTCGCCTGGCCAGAGCAGTGAGCGGTATTGGACCCCAGACTCTCCTCAGAAATACGGATGTTTTGGGGATGAAATGGCAGTGCTAGGGCTCGCTTCGCCACGCTGCTGCCGTGTTCACGAACGCTTGTTCTGCGGGATGATACCGCAGCGTGTTCTTGTCGCTCTTTTGTTGATGTCATTTATTTATTTATTTGTTTGTTTGTTTGTTTTTCCTTCGGAGAGGGGCAAAAAAAAATCAGTGTAACAACGGCAGTTGAGCACTAAACAAAAATAAAATAATTTAAAAAACCACCCACATGTGTGTCCCTGAGCACGGTTCCCTGTGATCCTGAGGGATCTGTCTTCGCTAACGTATTATATTACCCTGGTTCCTCGGGACAATGTAATACACCCCGGCAATTTTTCCCCCTTCAAGGATCTAAAGGAGTGTGAATGGATGGATGAATAGAAAAACAAATAAGCAAGGAGATTATGGCTTCAGGATTAATTATAAAGCACATTTAACCTTTTTCTTTCGAGGGTTGTTTTGCTTTGCCTTCTTCGCCCGGGTAGTCTGACTCCCCTAAGCAGGTCTCTGCGGCTCCCGATGCGCGGGGCATCCGCGGGACTTCGCACGCCGCGGAACCCTTCCTGAGGTGCGGGGAGAGACGGTCCCGGGCCGTGGGAGGAGGGATGGGAGGAAGGCACAGAGGTCAGGGGCGCTGGGACGGAAAACAGAGACCGGGAGGGATGCTGGGGCGGGGGGA